>JAQFJB010335279.1:0-15666 GCA_029874875.1 Naso minor
TGTACATTCTTTTCCCCTCATCCCTTTTTTTTTTTCCCCCTCTGGTTTTCAAGGTGCGGAGTCCTTTGGCTTATACTCTTGTATCTTAAATGGAGAGGAGAAGGATCAGAGCCACAGAGCTGTCTACAGGTGAGGAAGAACTACACCATCAGCAGTGTTTCCTCTGGAATTTTATCCAGGCCCAGTGGTACACACCGAAAAAACCCTTTACAGATGCGGTGCCCGGGATGACTTCATAGTGTGGTTGGCTTCAATCAGATGGCACAGGGGATCAGCAATTGAATTATTTGCGTTCCAATTTACTTTCACTCTGTGCAATAAAAACTAAAGTGAATACAACGGGGAGAGGATGACTGATGGTAAACAAATCGTATTTATCTACAAAAAAGTAGCATACATCAAGAGCAAAGCGTGCATAATCTACTGCTGCACTTAATCTTTCTTGGCTTTTAGAAAAATTTCACCAAAGCATCGTCATCCTTTCATATTTGAGAGAAAGTAAATATATTTGGTTGTGTGTAACAGTTTTTTTCTTTTAGAATGATGGTCTCATGGTCATTTAACTAACTTACCACTTTCTTTGCCTTTCTTGCAGTAGTATAAACCTGCAACCCCCTATTCTCACAGTGAGATTTAAAAAAAAAAAAAAACAGACTTCCTGCATGACTTGATTTGCAGTTTAAGCAGCGAGCCTCTCCCTTGTTGTTGCAGCTTTAGTCTGTGGTTGCTGCTCAAAAAACCATGGAGCTACGGAGCTTTTTACGCTCCGTAGCTCCACCCTTCACCTGGCTTGCATTTTATTTCGTTTGCTGACGCTTTCTTTTTTAGACGTCTTGATATGTCAGTCTTCCTTCGTGGGGTTGCTTTGCCCTGTTTGCAGTTGTTGCTAAAGCTGGGGGAGCAACTTTTCCTCCTGGGTTGTCAGCCATTGTCTTGTTTCATCAGCTGAGGGGATGGGAAGACGCAACAACTGCCTTTGTAGAGCATGACTCTCTGAAATGGCCTGTGATTGGCCGAAAAGGGTCCGTCACTGTCTTCAAAAGAAGAGGTGCAGAAGTCTAGTGTTCTTTCAGACCACCTGAATTACAAAATGCTGAAAGGTTATTATAGAATTTTGCTCAGTGACACCAAAAACGAAATACCTACATCAGCTTTAATGTCTTTCTCCCAACAGGTGAGCTGCTAGAATTATAGCCCAACATGACATTTTGCTTGCCTTAGATCATTCTGCAATCCTTGTACTTGAGTCCTAAATTATGATCATTGCAGAACCCCGCAGGAATGAGGTTCAGTATAAACACCCCCCACAGAAACGCACATTGGAGAGGCTCTTACAGCAGAACTGCTAGCTGAGCTACAACACAGATACCCACGCAGTGAATCTCAAAGAGCCATGAATGTGCTTTCCCTGTGTGAGTGCGTGACAGTGGCTTGTAATTGCTGTGTAGCCGTGAGCCGTACATTGTTGGCTATGCTGCACTGAGCAGTAATCATGGAGTCAATGCCCCCCTTGTCCCCTGACCCCCTGTGTGACACATCAGCAGAATTTAAGGTTATCGTTGCCTTTTAACAAATTTACCTCCATCAGTCATTTTTTAGTTGCTGGATCAGAAGCTGCTCCGTGTCTTAGTGTTTCCCCAGTAACAGTCACACTCCAGTTGGCAGTGTTGTGTTACAGCTGCTGCTGACGACCTCAGGCTGATAAATGCAAAGAGGAGGAGGGCAGAAACAACAGCAATGCAGTCATGTGAATAGCAGCATCTCTGAGCAATGACATGTCATGTGATGGCAACTGATATTATGCATGCATAGCTTACAGTGCTCCTTTAATTTTAAGGGTTTCCAGTCTGAATGTGTATTTAGCATAATTTGCTGAAAATATGGACTAAATATTATATACTATATTTTGTTAGTGTTTCTGTAACCATTAGCAGCACATCTGACATATCAGCATCAGAGTAGTTAGCTTTGTTAAGTAAATAATTGTCATCTTGTACTTTGAGCTTAAGTAATACAAGCTGAATTCCTGTGAGTCTCTGACTTATGAGACCATTTCAAACCTTGTTAGACAAACTCGAGGATGCATATTAAACCTTAAACAACCTATAAACAACCTAAATACAAGGCCTCTTTTCTCTATGAAAGGCTCAAACAGTTTTGAATATTAAGCTTATCAAACAGTGTGTGGGCATAAAGGAGACAGCAACTGTAGTCAGCTTGAATTCACAAATTATTATTTTAATTATTAATTATTATTATAATTATTATTTATTGTTTACAACATTTTTTAATCTAAGCAACTCTCAAAGCTGCATACCACAAGCTAGGTGAGTATTTGCTACATTTTAGTTAAAAAAAAAAAAAAAAAGTATTTAAAACACATTGAATGTGCAAATAGACAGTTGTGAGTGATTTGAGAAGTTTCTTGCTGGTGGTCGTGAAGCTACTTATTTTTCTGTGAAACCCATTTGCAGTTAGAATCTTATCAACTTCGTGAATTAAAGCTAATTATAATTCAGAATCAGTTTTGTCATTGCACAAAAAACAGTACAACGAGATGGTGAGTAAAAAGTTAAATAAAAAGAAGAGCGTGTGCAGGATAAAAGAAAGACACACATAAAATAGTCATGAGTATTACACATAATGACCCAACATATTGCACGTTTGAGGTATGAGATAGAGTTAGGCCCATAAGTCCTTGTGATATGGAGGGGGATGGCAGTGGAGGGGTCAGAGTCTGTCACTCTTAAGTTCAGTGATGGAGAGCAGAGGGAAGAGGTGGTGACAGGGGTGGGTCTCATCTTTTTTCTTATTTCTTTTTTTTTTTGTTGGCTCTACGGCGGCAGCATGTCCCGAATATGTCCTCCAGAGTGGGCAGGGGCAATCCAACAATTTTTTGGCATGCGTTGATGACCCTCTGGGTGCTTTTCCTGTCTGCATCAGTGCAATTCATATACCAAGCTGTTACACAGTATGTCAGTATGCTACAGCAGTGATAAAAGGCCTTGTGCAGCTTTGATTGCAGTTTGTTCTTTTTAAGTGTCCTCAAACAGTAGAGCCGTTGTTGAGTCTTGTCAACCAGAGCAGTGGTGTTGGCCGTCCATGTGAGGTCCTCAGTGATGTAGGTCCCCAGAAACTTGAAACAGGGGACCCTCTCCACCTCCTCTCCTCCAGTGATTAGAGGAGCGTGATCATTGCATTGCCTCCTGAAGTCAATGATGAGCTCTTTGGTCTTTTTTTTGTTGAGTGTGAGATTATTGTCTTTGCACCTTTCTATTAATTGCAGATTTCATCTCTGTAGGCTGTCTCGTTGTTGTTAGAAATCAGTCCCACTACAGTTGTGTCATCTGCAGATTTGATTATTGTACTGGAGGGGTGAGAGGAGGTACAGCCGAATGTGTATAATGAGTAGAACAAAGGATTCAGCACGCAACCTTTGGGCGTGCTGGTGCTGAGGGACAGACTGAAGGAGAGGTGTGAGCCTACTCTCACACTCCGTGGGCGGTTGGTCAAAAAGCCCTTAATCCACATTCAGAGTTCTATTAAGTCCCAGGTTAAGCAACTTTAAGACCAGCCTGCAGGGGACGATGGTATTAAAGGCAGAGCTATAATCTTGCATTCTAACATAGGTCCCTCCCTGGTCCAGCTGTGTCAGTGTTGTGTGTAGGGCTGTGGAAATAGCATCTTCTGTGGAGCGGTTTGCTTTGTAGGCATACTGGTGCTGGTCCAGGATGACAGAGAGGGTGGATTTAATATGTTTTAAAACCAGTCTCTCAAAACATTTAGCAACAATGATCGTGGCTGATTTAAGGCAAGTGGGTACAAGTTATTCCTTTTGATACTGTGCAATGTGGTCATCCAGCTCATACAAGGCCTGCAGGGTCTCTCCTATCTTTAGCATAACTGCTTCTGTCTGAACAGGTTTGTTCCCCGACATGATGATGAATTGGAGCTGGAGGTGGATGATCCATTGCTGGTGGAGGTTCAGTCAGAGGATTACTGGTATGAGGGCTATAATATGCGAACTGGAGCTCGTGGGATCTTCCCAGCCTACTACGCGATAGAGGTGACCAAGGACCCCGAGAGCTTCAAAGGTAAAGACACTGTCGATTGTCAAAACAGAACTGACTGAGTAGAAACTACTTGAAACACTGGCTGAAAATCTGCACCAGACCATTGTATTATATTTAAGGTCAACTTTGGTTGAGGGTTTGGACTTGATGTCAGGGTTTAGTTTAGAATTATGTTCACATTAATGTAATAAATGCCCAGTTGTTTGTGTGGTGTGTGCAGAAAACCAGCAACCACAGAGACCCAAGACCTCTGTAGCTGTAAAAAAAAACAAAACAAAAGAAAGCAATTAATCTGTCTCTTTAACGCAGCTACTTAAATCTCACCAGGATTTAAGGGCTCAAATAAATGACTGCTTCTCTATGGAAGACGAGAGTGGCCACGGTCACTACTATGTTTTTCATTCTGTTATCTCGAGATCACCAAAAAAAATCATTTCATTATCACAGGATAACGCCTTGTTTTACCATGATAACGGGATAAATTAATGCATTATCATGGGATAACAAGGCTCGTTTTCCTGTGGTAATAGGATTAAAAAGCCTGTTGTTTCCTCTTGTGTAATAATTTTTATCAGAGATCTGGATTACCACCAGCGCCAGCATGTAGATGGCTCTTGACACCTGTGAGTAGGCTAGCTGAAAATGTGACATACTGGAGTATGTACTGATCAACGCATCAGACTGTACTTCAATCAAGGTCTAACACAGAAATTGCACTGTGTCTTTCTGTCAGAGATAACATTCAGATCAGCACTCGTCATTTAAGGAGAAGACTAGTTTTACTGAAGCTTTACAGACAATCACACTTCAGTAATGCTGCTGGCAATGATCTTGACGGGCCAAATCTGTGCTCATGAACCACACAATCATTTTTGATCACGTGATGAAAGCTCACCTGATGAATTATTCCATTATTACAGGAAAACAAGCCTTGTTATCCCGTGATAACGCATCAATTTATTCCATTATCATGGGAGAACAAGCCGTTATTCTGTTATAACGAAATGATTTTTTCATGATCAAAAAGGGAAAACGACTGGAGCTCAACAGATCATCTTAAAGAAGTTTTTATTCAGGTGCAAGCATTCACTAACGTTTTGAACACATGGTCTTCTTCAGAGTGATTACAGCATTGGAAACAATCAGTCTGCTTTAACCCTTCCCTGCATTTGGAAGCCTGTAGCTCACGGGCTCAAAGAAAGAGGAGGGAGGAACAGATTAGAGTCTGCAGGCTGGGTCACTGACACAATTGACACAATTAACCAATGCACATTTTACCACCTTCATAGACCAATAAAGAGAGAACAGTTAGATATATAAAGCCATAATTGCAACATTGACAAATGTATCTTACATGCATGTAAAAATATGTGGGCTATTGAATCAAAAAATATATCCACTGACTAATTGTATCAGATAGATACACAAATAAAAACACTGGAATCAGTAGACATAACAGCAGATTGACCTTGGTATGTAAAAAACACGTTAGAATTATCAGTCAACTGCAAAAAGATAGAACAAATGATCCCAAAAATAAAATAAAAAACCTACATGGACGTTAGAGAAAGCAAGAAAGATTAAGCTCCTCATTCAAACCAAAAGGTTTCACTGTGTGTAATTCATGGATCCAGACCCTTTCTCTTTTGAGTGATTTGTTCACTATATCACCACGTCTGGGTGAGACCTTGATTTTTTTAATGCCCCAAAACTTCAGTTAAGCCGGAGAACATGATTAGTTTTCACATAATGGTGTGCAATCATATCATCCATCTTAAGTTAAAACTTTTCGTGATCTCAAGATAACATAATGAAAAAAGGGAGTAGCGACCATCACCGCTCTCAGCTTTCATTCTTCTCTGCTCATGTTGCCTTTGATTATTATTCTGAGAATACTGACTTTTTTTTTTTCTTTTTCTTTGTTGTGCAGTCAAGAGCAGTGAGTGGATGGACAGATACCGGCTAAAGTTCCTGGGGTCAGTCCAGGTGCCCTTTCACAAAGGAAATGATGTTCTGTGTGCAGCTATGCAGAAGGTACAAGGACAATGTTTTCCATTTTTGTGTGTTGAAATGTGTTGGGCATTTTACTATTACTATCAAGTATATTCACAGGAAACTTTGGTAGAAGACGTGTTGTATATTGAAAAACATATCAGAGGAAGTACAGCATATTATTGTATCTGTTTTTAAATTACAATTTCTGACTAAACATGTGAAGTGTGTCCACACTGGAAAATGCAAAATGGCGTAACACCTAGCACTTGCAAACCTAAAAAACATTCGAACTGCACTTTTAGGATGTTTCATCTTCTTCCAATCAAGCCAAACATAAAAAATAAAGGAGCCATTTGCATTTGGCAACATCTGAAATAAAGTTGAATGTAATATCTAAATGGATCAACTGTTTAACACTTAGTTGCTGTTATATGATGTTGAACTTGAAATTGACATGAACAAATTCAGCATGTGACTATGTCCATCATCTTTTCCATCAACATTTGTTTTCCAGATTGCCACCAACAGAAGGATGACAGTCAAGTATAACCCGCCTTCCTCCTGCATTCTGGAGATCAGTGTGAAAGGCATCAAGCTTTCAGTTCAAGAGGATTATTATGCCTGCGACAGAGTAAGACTCTTACTGTCCATTAGTCGTCTAATGTTAAAAAATTTTAAGTGCAGCTTCATGAGATCTTGTCAAGTAAAAGCTCTCCTTTAAACCAGAATCTTAACAATTGAGGCATGTTGCCCCCATGTGGCCGACAACAGAGACTGCAGGTGGATGTGTGAGGGGCACACAAGGAAGTGTGTTTTTTAGTTTTTTTTTTCATTTCCAGCTTAATTTCTCAACATTTAAAAGAGAAATATGCATTGTGATGTCCACTACTGTGTTTTTATTTGACATTTGTGGTCTTTTGCAAGGCTAAACATATGATAAAGTTTGAGAGATTATGTCTGTACAAACAAGTCCTGACCACACACTGGTTTATAATACACAAAGTGAACTCATTGCATAAAAATATACATTGCAAACTGTTGTGGTCAGAGATTCAAAAATCTAGGTCACAGGCTTCACTCATCAGGAACAACTGGCAGCACCTCAGATGTTCATCCACAGCTGATGACAATCAGCCTGGCAGAGAGGGTATATAAGGGGGTTGGTGTTGGTTGAATGTGTTCAGAGAGTCTGTGTACTGGTTTTTGTTACCTATTTAGGATGTTTTCTGGCATAAATAGTGACCGTGTGAGGACCAATAGTCCTAATGGGGATCAAAGATCAGTCCTAATTTGACATGACTTGATGTCTGAGATCCTGGTTAAGTTTAGGGGTAATAAGATATGAAGTAAGGTTAGGTTAAGGTTAGGCTAAGGCATAAATTGGTTAGGGTTAGGTTTTAATCTTGCCAGAGGGCACAGAGGTCTGCACAAGGTTGTAATAATAATAATAATAATAATAATAATAATAAATTTAATTTATAATGCACTTTACATCAATAAAAGATCTCAAAGTGCTACAATGCAGTAAAAGGATAAAAGGTAAAAATGCAAGTCACTGTAAAAACAACTAAAATGAGGCAGAGAGGAAATTTCAGAGAAGATTACAGATGATGTACTAAAACAACACAAAAAAGGACGTTAAAAAGGGCAATCTATGCAAATGCTTTTCTAAAAAGATAGGTTTTTGAGCCTTTTTTAAAAGAGTCCACAGTCTGTGGTGCCCTCAGATGGTGGGGGAGTGCATTCCACAGACTGGGAGCAGCTGCGCAAAAGGCGCGATTGCCCATTGTCTTTAGTCTAGTCCTCGGAGGCTGGAGGAGGTTGGCCTGTCCTGAGCGGAGGTGGCGTGGGGAGGATAGCGGGGTGAGGAGTTCTTTGAGGTAGGGGGGTGCCGTGCCATGAAGGCACTTGTGGGCCAGGAGGGAGATTTTAAATTCAATCCGGTAATGGACAGGAAGCCAGTGGAGGGATTTGAGGACGGGAGTGATGTGGTCGTATTTTCGCACCCTCATCAGGATCCTGGCAGCACAGTTCTGAATGTGCTGCAGCAGCTGGATGTTTTTGCTGGGGAGCCTGATGAGGAGTGTGATACAGTAGTCCAGCCTTGAGGAGACAAAGGCATGGACAAGTTTATCTGCGTCAGTGAGAGTAAGCGTGGGGCGGAGTTTTGCAATGTTTCTGAGGTGGAAGAAGGAGGTCTTGCACAGATGTTTGATGTATGTTGAGGTATTTTTCTTCTTTGCACTAGGAATTAACATTGCATTGTATTTTATGCCTACATTTGCCAGCAGGCCAACACAGTAAGAGTATGCAGAATAATACTGTATGTAAACTTCACTGCAGAAGAGACATGATGATCTCTGCAATTAGGTGTGGGGAAAAAATATACATAAATATTGATACTAGTTAAATTATAGTATATTGATTATCAGCTAAATTAGTTGCAAAATATTGGTATATCGGATATTGGCAAACAGTTTCATATCGTGCATCCCTAATAACATACGCTTTAGTTACGATTGGATCTTCCAACACTTTTTAAAATGTGCATGAATTTCTTCTTCTGCTTTATGCAGC
Organism: Naso minor; assembly: GCA_029874875.1. NCBI lineage: Eukaryota > Metazoa > Chordata > Actinopteri > Acanthuriformes > Acanthuridae > Naso > Naso minor. Next base: position 8,646 of record JAQFJB010335279.1, read on the forward strand.
TGAAATATTTTTCACCTGGAGAAAAAAGTAGCAGGGCGCAGTAACAGTGTGCAGCACAACACATATGTACCGGACATATACCCGCCAAGTAAGGCTGTATTTAGATCAAATCAGGTGATCCGGCGCAAACCCAGGGTTTCTCATTCATTTTAATGAGGCCTCTGCATTTTGGCTGTGGCGGTCTGAGCCACAGCAGCTGCCCGAAAAAACGCACCTGACTGTGGCGAAAAAAGTTGAAACCATCTCAACTTTTTCACCGCAGGCACCTGTGTGACGCTGCGGCAACTAATCACGTAAAGGGGCCTACTTCCAGCAACCGACTGTCACCCATGGATTGGGGGAGGAATAGGGGACACAACTTGACATCACTCAGTGGGTCCCATTATGTCAATTAAATGACACCAGACAGATCACCTGATTTGGTCTGAATACAGCCCGTATTCAGCATCACACGGCCAGCTTGGGCGAAAAAGCTGAGTCTGATTCAACTTTTTCGCCGCAGTCAGCTGTTTATTCGGGCAAGCACTGGGGCTCTGACCACTCCGCCAAAACGAACAGATCTCATTCAAATGAATGAGAAACGCCGCGTTTTCGTCAGATCACCTGATTTGGTACAGCCAAAGAGTCTGGTTGGCAGTGGAAACGCAAGCCAGATGTACAGGTACTTACGAAGGGTATTATGCCGTACCAATCCGAACTGTACTGTGCAGTGGAAAGAAGCTTACCAGGCTACCATAGAGGAAATGGTAGCATGACAGCTAACATTGATTAGGTAAAAGCTAACTTTGCTACGTAGCAAAGATAGCTTTAACGTTACCTCTAACTTAACACAACAAAACCACAAAACGTCTAGTGCAGCACAGACAACATTCATATATGACCAATGCTTACATTTGATTAAATTTGTAGGAATCCTTCCAATCAAACAATGTCCAGTGCTGCTGCTATTCAGGCATTATGTTTAATGTGTAGGGCTGTCGCTTACTCAAAAACTCATTAACCAATGGGGACACCCACCTGAAAGCTCACATATGAGGTTTGTGTCAGAATGGCAAACGAAAACTCAGGGAGCAAAGACAAGAGAGCTAGTAGAAAAACAGCAAAGCTGACAGAGAAAGCAAAAGTCTGATCACTGAGAGGGAAGCAAAGGGAACTGTAAACAGAAAGATATGTATTCAAAAAGATAAAAGACTGATATTTTACATCATAACACTAATAATTTAATTGCAAGTTTTAAATTTTACTTTTGAGATTTCTTCTTTTTTTCTTCAGTGGGTTTTATTCTCTCTCAAATTACTATTTTTGTTTGATATTAAAAAAAGTTTTGTTTAGATTATTTTGAAACAAAAGCATGTTACAAGAAAATACACTTCTTGTAACATCACATTTACAAGAAAACACAATTTTAATTAAAAGTAAGGCTATAAAAGTGTGTTTTAAGAAGGGATTTAAAAGAACTCACTGAATCTGCACGTCTTATGTCCTCAGGTAGGCCGTTCCAAAGTCGAGGAGCCCTGACAGCAAAAGCACGGTCACCTTTAGCTTTGAGCCTTGACTTCATCTTCATCTTGGCTTCATCTGAGGACCTAAGAAGGTGCGTAGACACATATGGGATTAGCATATATAATAATAATAATAATAATAATAATAATAATAATACATTTTATTTGTATAGTGCTTTTCAAGGTAGTCAAAGACACTTTACATTCAAAGACAAGACCCATACGAGCTTTAAAGGTGATCTGCAAAATCTTAAAATCAATTCTAAAACAGATAGGGAGCCAGTGGAGAGAAGCCATGATAGGGGTGATGGATGTCCTCTGTTTACCTGACATGATGCATCATGGGTGGGTAGTCAAAGTGTCCACTGACCATTCAGTTTGTCTCCTTAAGTTAATAGTATCTTTCAAACCAACACAAAAGCCATCTGTTGCACTATGTTACTAGTAGTAAATGCTGTATATTTTGTAGTTGTAGAACACACTTGTTAATGCTTTTCTCTTTTTGTATTTTAGTGCCATTCAGTAAGCTTGCCAAAGCATACAGCTACTCATCATACTGTGATTACATACCTTTGTTTTAGGGGAAATTTGCACGAAACACTAAAGCAGCTTCTTTCCCCACAAAAAATATGTAGTTTACAATAAACTTACCTGGACCTGAAAGTACATGTCATGTGATTCGCTTAGCCAGAGACTGTGATTAGACTAATGTAGTCGGTATGAGTCTGAAATTCCTCCTCTCCTCCTTTGTTGTGTGCATTTATCAGTGTTTTTAACAGGTATCTGCTGTTCAAAGCTCCAAAAATCAACTACAGTAATATGCTATTAAACAAAAACTGCAATTTTGGGGGGAATTTATCCTATTTAACCAAAGTCCTGATGTAGGACAGGAATATCGACGCCCTCTGCACATGAGCAGTTTTGCACATTCACTGGAAGTGATAGAGAGACGCCTTCACTGCTGTCTAAAGCCCTCTGACACACATCCAAACATCTCCAACACGCTTCTTCTACGTGTCATTACCTGCATATTTACCACGCTACAAAGATATTGTCAATGTGGATGAAAATACAGAGAGATTAGTTACGTGGACATAGTGACACAGCACTTTTCAGTCACGTGGTCTTTCATGAATTCAAGTCTACCGAGTCTGCCGTAACCTGTTCTCAGAGCATACTGTCACACCCAAACAGGAAATGGGAGTGTTTACATGAATCAGTGAGATTCATACATAAACTCGCTCTGACTGTCGTATAGTAGCCAGTCTGGTGTGCACAGCTGGAGCTTAAGAGCACCTGTTTGCGCTCGCACCCAACATAATCGCTGAACCAAAACAAAAAAAACCAAACAAAAAAAATCAACTGCTAATACCAAATTTCTTCCTATTTTATTCAGTAACAAGTAATGAAGATGCGTATGGGAAATATATCTGAGTAAAAGTATCATTTTCTTTGGAAATTGTAGTAAAATAACAGTGAAAGTTGCCAGAAATAGAAAGTACAGATGTAAAAAAACAAACAAAAAAAACCTACTTAAGTACAATTAAAGTATTTCTACCGTCATGAAACTTCAAGTAACTGTCAACCTTGCAGTAGAGGTTCTCTTCCACTCCCTTCTCACCATATTGCCCAATTTTATTCTGTTGTTTTTATTAATGTAAATTGCTTTGACATTCACTACACTTAACCCTGTCATCTGCATCAGCCTCACCCTCTGCCCCTCGGCCTAGTTCTTTAAGCTTTAGATTCTTGTCTGCTCATTGCTGAATTTCTTTGACTGTTCTGCACCGTCTCTCTTGGTTTGACCTCTGCCTTTCAACCTCAACATTTTTTTCTTCTCGTAATTAGTTAGCCATGACATCCTGTCAACTCCATCTAAAAAGGTTCTTTGGTTATGGTAGCAGTCTAAAATCAAGTGACCACTAGGATGCAAGTCATTAGGATGCATCTTCTGGAGACCATGTATGTCTGGTCTAGATACAATGGCAATCCTTTCAATATTCATCAGAATATTTAATCGTGGAAAAAACGGGTGGACTGACGTACATTGCTGTCCCTGGGTCTTCGCATTTTGTCCTTCGTTTGCATTGAACTTTGTTAAACTTCCTCCTGTGCCCAGTTTTAGGAAAGGTGTACCATAATTCCCTGTTTTAAGACCTTATTTCCTGTTTGTTTGCATGAGTTGAATAATGACATACTGAATACTGACCTGGATGGAGACTGTAGCAGGTGACTTTAGTTCCTTGCAGTCTCTTGGCCAGCTCATGAGTGAAGAGGACATTGCACAGCTTGCTATTGGAGTAGCACTGGAGAACCTCCATGAAGGAAGAGCCCAGTCCCAGAGATTTGTGTGTGTTCAGGCAGTCAAAATCAATTTGTCCAAAGTTATGTGCCGCAGACGACAGGTTGACCACCCTGCTGGGTTCACACTCTTTCAGTCGGTCCAGCAACAGATTGGTTAACAGGAAGTGACCAATGTGGTTGACGCCAAACATCATCCCCAGTCCATCTTCTGTTCGACCCTGCAGGTTCATACCAGTGACAAATACATGGCGAAACCTTACCACAGACTGTTTTGTTTGTACGTCCCAAGGCATTTAATATCCTTTGGTGCATTTGGGCAAATTCAAGTATAAACAAAACCTCACAGCAACCTGAGGATGTAATTGAGGACTGTTCCTGCTTTGCTGCAAAAGCCACTTGAGGGCTTAACTCAGTGTTTGCTCTTTATTTTGGAAGAGCAACGACCAAAAAAAGAAAAAAACTTCATATCTGATCTGACTAAAGTAACTTCATGCTTTGATGACACGAGGGCTTTCATCACTCAGTCAGAGACAAACTTTCATGTTTAAAGGGCTGGCCTCACTTTGGCTGTGGACCAGCCAAAAACTGCCTCCTGATAGCTTTTGGGGAAAAAATGGAACCAAAAATAAAAATCAAATACAATCAGTTTTCTGTTTTCAGTCCCCGAGCTTCCAAATCGTTAAATGAACAATCTAACCTGCATTGTTGATGAGGATGTCCAGTCTGGCTTCTGATTTCAGGAAGGTTTCAGCAAAGCTGCGAACAGACTTGAGACTCCCCAGATCCAATTGCATGAACACCACCTGGTTACTGCCACTCTCCTATGGAACATATCGTGCAGTAGTTTCACTGAGTGAGAAAGAACTGAATGAGGTTTTGAGGAACCAGAAAGCGGTGCGTTCATGCTAACAAATATATGCCTCATATTGACATTTTTACACAAAATAGCAACCTCACAGTGCAGTAAATCAGTCAGTTGTGATGGAAAAAAAAGGGCGTGATTTCAACTAACCCTCTTGACGTCCTCAAGAGCAGCCTCTCCTCTCTGCTCACTGCGACAGGCTAGAATCACTCTGGCTCCTCTCTTAGCCAGCTCTATAGCAGTAACCTTCCCAATGCCAGTGTTGCTGCCTGGACATGAAAAGTCAGAGACACAGGTGACATGTTTTGACAAGTCCAACTTTGATGAAAACTTACACATCAGCGACCCCCAACCTCAACCAAGGCAGCACAATTTTCTAAATATGCTATTTTAATAACAGAAACAGCGACTGACTTTTTACATTTAGATGGACATTGGATTTGGATCTGCAACCAAAGAGACACAGTGAGAGGGAACAGTCCTAGATGAGTTGGCGTCACTAAGTAGACAGCAAGCCAAAGTTCTTGCAACCACACCTAACTCAGGATATAGCTCCAAATCTTTGATGAAGAAGCTGTCATTAAACAGGGATGATAGAACGTATTCGATCTTTAACACTGTAACGAAATCCGTATGTTAAAGAGTTACTGGAAAATTTATCTTAGAAATTTTGTGTGTGCTTGATCTTCTGTTGATTGTCAATCCAGTGTTGCCACTGCTCGCTAAATATTATTATTGAATATTACCAGTGCATTGGTAGGAATGCAGCCAGAGAGAGACAGAGAGAGACAAAGCTCCACAGGATGAAGAGATTAGGATGAGGGATGAGGAAGAAGAGAAGAGAGCAGCAGTCATAGTAAGTAGTGGTAGTAGAACAATAGTAGTAGGAGTAGCAATAGTCGTAGTAGTAGTGCTTGTAGCAGTACTAGTGGCAGCAGCAGTAGCAGTCATAGAGGAAACAGAGGTAGAACTAGTAGTAGATCACGTAGTACTTGTGAATAAGTGTATCAGAATCAGTTTTTAATTGGTGTCTCTATAAAGATTTCAAATCCAGAGTTTGTGTGCGTGCTTTTGTTTGCAGAGATATATCAGCCAGAGCGAGTTTGTGTGTGTGTTTAATTGGCCAGCTGACTGTAAGTTGACACCTTAACTTTAGATCTAACTCCCTAACAAAGAGGAATTGCCCTGATGGCACACCTCAAACAACTAGGTATTAAAACGCATCGATAAAACAACCAGATGTTCAGTAAGCCAAGGACTTGCTGAACAGAGTGACTTAAGCTTTGTGTGGATAAAATGTGGCAGTGGCAGCGAGACAGAAAGTGTTCCCACCTGCTTTTTCCAGAAATTTCGGGCGTCAGTTATTATTGCTGCTGATGGGAGAAATTGGTGAACTCTTGAAGCTCTGAGCCTTGGTAAGCCCAAGGTGTAAAGCTGACTGTTTCCAAACCTACATCAATAGAACAGTCACAAAATCTCCTAACTTGACCAAAGTTATGGGATTGCTGGCGAGTTGTTTCTGAGATTTTTAAATTATGTTCTACCTATTTTACTCTCTCCCACTCACCCACACTAGCTAACACAATACACACCAATTAGAATATCTGAAACAGTCCAAAAATCTCTTGATACTTAAACTGTGATTTCGTTAAAACCGTAGCAGATTTCTCAATGCCCATTTTCACACTTAAATTCCGAAATTTTGTCTGTTTTCCAGTGTTAATCACAATTCTATGTTTAAGTATCACGTTGCAACATGGGCTCAAACTTGGGGGAGTTTTGGTCTTTTTTAGCTCTTTTCACAACAGTTTCCCATTCATTCTTATGGCATTTTCTTCTGCGTTTTTTAATAACACCGTTTTGCGAATTGTTACTAAAAGTCATAGCACGTCATTCCTGATAATTCTGCACATTTTGATAAATGTTTTATGTCCATGCGCTCAAAGCTGCGGCGCTAGTTACTGAAATTTTGCGGAAGAAAAATAAGTTTAAAAAAAGTATGAGGAACAGTAGTAGTGTTGCCGTATGTGCTTTGCACATTAGGCACACTAATTACTTAATTATTTTTAAAATTGTATTAAAAGAAAGATAAACCCAAACAGTATCTGTTAATGTTATACTCACTATATATAAATCTGCTGTTAAAACAAAATCAAATATTTCAGGATTTTTAAAATTCTACTGCCTCATGATGCAAAAAAATTGTTAAGTAAGTGATTTTGTGCAGGCATGTAATAAATAAAAAGAGTCTGTGGACATGACGTCCTGCCTTTCTGCCCCGTGATGACACAGCAGCAGTCACAAAACAGAACCTTTACTTATCGGTCACGATCACAGTTTTCCCATGCAGCTT
>JAQFJB010335352.1:0-15663 GCA_029874875.1 Naso minor
TCTTGGGGTCTTACTGTGTCAGTGGTTTGCAGACGTTCTTTTTCACATCAAAGTATTCATCGTCAGGGCAAGCGGGCTCACAATGATATGAATACTCTGTCTTCAGCGAATTCGAGGATTTAACTGCAAAGATAAACAGATAGATAGATAGTAAAAGTAAAATAAAATAAAAAAGTAAATAAAAGTAAAAAGTATCCTTCTGAGGGGCATTTCTACCAGGCCTTTCCGTGCAAAACTAACTGACTCTTAAGTCATATCAGTGTTTATGCAAAGACTACTAAACGTAAAGACAGAATGAGTAGGATTTGTCCGAGCTGTTGCTAAACACACCAGAAAATTAGTTGATTGTTGGCTTAGGGTTAACCCTAACCTGTCAAACACAAGAGAGTGACTTTGGTGATTCCTTTCTTCCTCTGGCATGAAGTTCATATTTGTGGTTTTGATTCATATGCCTCAGAAACCACAATATTACATATGCAAGAAGTTTAGTGCACACATTCAAATCCCACTCAGGATCACTTTTAACCTTGTTGATGACCCCTGACCCCTCCTTAGTGCCATCATCAGGTCAAAATATAAATTTTCCTGACATTTAACACTCTTAAACTTTTTGACCAAATACCTGCAAAGCCTGATGAGCTTCCCAATGGTTTTTCAGCTGTATTTTGTGTTTCATGCTAATGAACAGATGGTGACACGCTAACACGCTAAATGAAGATGGCTGTTAAGGTCAACATTGCACTCTGCCCTCTTAACATCAGCACGTTAGCTTTGTCATTGCGTAAATGTTCACCTTTAACTTTACCACAAAGCGTCTAGAGTTGCTATAAACCATGAGTCCTGTTCAAGTGAAACCACAGCTGACACTCACTCTTGCACGGCTCCAGTCTCACTGTCATGTGATGGTAAGTGTCATTTCTCCCTCCTATGAAATGCAGCCAAAGATCACCATAACCCTAAGCCTAACCCTTGACATTAAGCTTTCTTAACAGTGTTACAAGCCGCTTTCCTTTTCTCTTGCAGTAGTCAGAAAGATCCATTAACACGTGCATGTTAGAATGAAATGTGTGATGACAATTTAGGAAAACCTCACTAAAAATTGTGCACGTGAACTGAGTTAATAAGACATTTCTATCCTGCTGTCGTGTCCTCAAACATCATCTTCCTTCATTTGTGTAAATTATAAATGATGTCCTTTTGACTTAAAGAAGAAGTAAATTGGGGGTGTTAATCCAATCTAAAGGTTCTATTACGCAGCTGTGTCTGGCTTGTTTATTTACACTTAAACAAATACATAAAGCAGACAGAGGATATATTCACTTAAACAAATACATAAAGCAGACAGAGGATATATTCAACCCACATATATTTTTCAAACGAACTGCGGCCACAACTCATTACTTTCATTTCCAAAAAAAAAAAGATGTCCACTCACTTGTCATCTTCAGTACTTCCCCTATGACACATTTGTTTTCCACACAGTTTGAACACATGCTATTGGAGCACAGGAAACCAGGACGACATGAACAGTTTGCATTTGTGGTTGGTGAACATTTCACAGCGTATTCTGTAAACAGACAAGAAATTATACCACAGGACTTCCACTGAGTTATCATCTATCCAGTGTGTGAGATGAAAAACATTACTGGGAGGTGATTCACTGGAAATGCTCAGAGAGCAGGGCTAAAACTTTTTCCTAAACAAAACCTCTCGTCATCATTTCCAATCTTACCTTGTTGGCACAGTTGGCATTTCTCACATCTGTCAAACATGCTATCGCGGCTCGAGTAGCTGCCATTCTCACAGGCACCACAGACAGTTTTCCGGTCCTTTGAACAAAATTCTTTCAAATATGTACCTTCAGAAAAAGACACGGATTGATACAGTCACTCTCATGTGGGCCTATATGGATAACACAATAAAACAATAATAACACAATAATAAAACAATGCTTTTTTTAAAAAAAGTTCAAGTATGTGTCTTACCTGGGGGGCACAGGTCACAGCACAGTCCGTCCACGTCAGCCTGTCGTTGGCCGCAGCAGGCAGCATATATTATAAGCCAAATGTTCAAGACACAGAGAGTCAGAAAAAGGCTGCGAGAACTCATTGTGACCACTGGCCCTCTGCGCGTGCCTCCGAGGCTTTATCCTCCCCGTTCGATGACGTCAGCGTCATACTAGTGCGGTTACTTTGTCACTGTGGGAGACATCGACACTAGTTAAGGAAGTGAAAGACCCCTGTGGTTGACTCACACGTTCAGGATAGTGTAAGTTTATAGTCTTTTATGAGATGTAATACAATACGCGACAATACAAAGGGATAAAAAATAATAATAATAATAATAAAGCGCAATTGGCCCACAGTTATTTTTATTTTTTATTTGCATCTAGGGGAACATAAACTACAGCAATTATATGTGTGTGTGTGTGTGTATAATTTTTTTTTTTTTAAATGTATTTTTTTAATGTCGACATCTTTAATTTAATAGTTAAAAAAACAGCTTTAACCTGTCTGAGCACCAAGCATCAGAACACAGAGTCCGCCTCTCCTCCTGCTGCGCTCTGCGCCTCGGAACACGCATGGTCACCTGTCGAGTGCAACAACTTAATCCAGGATGTTGTGGTGGTGGAGACAGAAAACTGCGAAGATGTGTTGCCTACTCACCAGTCTCTTGTTTTGTGTTGCTCGCCCCCCCCCCATGCCACAGTGTCATCGGCCAGGTGACAGCTGGCTCCTGTCCTGGCTCTCACTCCTCACTGGGCAGTCCGGCTCAGCTCATCTCGCTGGGCGGTGGGAAGGTAGGCTACCACGCCGGCAGTGATCGTTAGCAGTAGGCTGTAGACTAAATAACAAGAGTAACTACAGTATTTCGTTTTTTGTTTGTGGTCTGCAGCTGCATGTCCTGGAGAAAAGTAGTAACTTAGGCTGCACTGTGAAAGTGCTCTATTACAAAATCCTGCAATGATAATCAGCGAAAGTAACCCGTGTAGCCTAATAATTAGCCAAATGTAGCCTAAATATTATCAAGGAAAAGCAGCAAATCTTCTCATGTGTGAAGCTGGAACAATGAATTTTTTTTTTTTTTTTTTTTTTGCATAAAAAATCACTTGCTTATGAGAATAACTGCCTGTTATTTTCTGTTAGTCAACCAGCCTAATCAACCAGTTCTCTAGTGGTTGCAACTATTAACTGTGTAGTATTTTAATTTATAACAAAACATCACATTTTATTAGCTAAAACTTCATTTATCTTGCATGACAAAACTTTAATTTGTCATGAATTACACAGTATAGCTGTAATATTTTTATAGTGACGTCAAGGGTGCCATATTTATTAAATGTGCTGGAGTAGACATAGAGAATGAAAAGTAGGCTGCAGATCTTGAGTAAATGTACATGGTTATATTCCATCACTGGTTCCTTGTGATTCTGTTTTATAAAGTTTTATTTTGATGTATGTAAATCAAGGAGTTTTAGTTTGATTTTAAGAGGGGAGCCTGGTGTTTGTTTGTTTTTGCTTTTTAAAAAGCAGACAATAGCCTACAGGTGATGATGTGCAGAGATAATCACCATGTGTTCACTGATAGGAATCTGTCTTCTAAAGGATTTCCTATAAAGCCTATCTGTTATGGTATCTGAAGTGTGTTCTCAGGTTTAGTTACCAGCTTGGCTTCCTCTTGCAGAAAATGCTGTTAAAGCAACATTGTCAAACTGTTTCAACAATGATTACTGTCTGCTTATAAGCTTTATGTAGCCCATACGATCATGCATATGATTAGGATACAGGGGTCTTCTTCCTCCTTTTCTTGTTTCTTGGAACAAGAAAAAGCAGGAAAAGTTGTCAGTTTTTAGGTTTGGCCACATGAAAGTGTTTGGCCAATTCATTTCTGATTTCGAGTGTTGGCAACTTTTTCCATGAAGGCTTCTTTTTGCTAATAGCAATCAATTCCTAATGACTCAGCATGATTGTATGACTGGAAATCAGTTGTTTTAATCTGCTTGTATCTGGTGTCAGTGATCAAAATATTTAATTAGGACACCTGCCTGGGGGTCAGGCTCTAGACCCGTCTCCCAAGACTCTAACCCATTCTGACTGGGTTTTGACCATGGGTTTCTTCTGGGATCTTTCTCCAAGTTTGTAAAATACTTAGATTTGGTAATCTACTGGCATTTTTTCGCACTTAAATAACAAACATCCCATGTAAACAATCTTCGTTGTCGACCTTTTAGTTTTAATTCATATCTTTGTATCTTGTCAAATTTTAAAAAATGAAAAAAATAAAGATGAATGGTTGAAAGCTAAGAAGGTTTAATTGGAATTGAAAAGAACACAAGTTTGATGCCAGGTTCAGAGCTGATAAGTAACATCAAAGCTTAGCGCCCTACAAGTGGAAGCTAGCCTACTTAAAGCTGCAGTTGGTAACATTTGCTAACAAGATTACGAGCTAATGTTAGCTGTAGCATGAGGCTCATTGGGAGGCAACTCCGCTGCCTCCTCCCCTCACTGTTTTTGCGCCGGTTCACATTTTATTTGCTTTATTGTTGCTCTCTCTTTTAAGTCAAATTTGAACTGAGATGGAACGGTTGCGGAGTAAACGGGACCGTCTCAGCTCGAGCTTGAGCCGACTGACGGTGTCACTTGCAGATACTCTGTTGTCGGCCGAGGCTAGAGAGTAAAGACCCCAACATACTTTTCACATTGCGCATCCGCGGACATCAGCGAACTCGTCCACTCGTGTGGACTAAGAAAGCGGTTTCATACATACTACAAACAACGGTCTCTGGCCATATGTAATAAGTATGTGTGCAGTGTGCAGATTGCAGCAGATAAACAAAAGATAACAGAAGTTTTAGTGGCTGCACTTTTTTTCTTTTGTCATTTTTAGCCAGACTGATGTTACTGATGTTGCAGCTACAACTAAACCCGTGTCATCCAGGCAGAGACAACAGGAGAAAAAAATAAAGGTTCTGCAGACATGAAGAAGAGCAGATTCTTACCTGAGTGGGACGCATTATGTTCTTTTTTGTTGTTATTCTTGATGTTGAACTAAATGAGAAATCTTTCAGTTTGAAATGTTGCTGTCAATCAGTGTATCTACAGTAAAGCTACTTAGGTCAAAATATTGCTTTATTCACACATGTGAAAATGCATTTGCAGTCAGCGCACTTTCAAAGTGTCCGTGCGCTCACAAATTTTGTGCTGCACCCGGACATCCACGGAGGGGTCCGAGCGGACCCTTGCAGACATGGGTGGATAACGATTTTTATGTCCATGTCTCTTACTAACAGCTGTCTATGGGTATCATGACATTTTGTCGAAATGTTGCAGATCTTGTGGTCTCATTTTCATATTTCTCTGCATATCCTTAGAGGTATCAACTCATTCAGATGTATTTGCAGAGGTACTGACATATCTGCAGGGAAAAATACCTCTGAATAATTTGCATCCTATTTTCTTTATTTGCATCTACATTCTTATCTCTTCACTTGTGTTACAACCATTGGTTACATTGTACAGTGTGTGTGGATTTGAGTAAATAACACATCACATGAAGCTGGCGTTCCTGAGTGACGCATGTAATGCTGCCAAATACAGCCCAGGGTTTTCTTTTTTTCCTCTTCCTGTGCTTCATGCTCAACTGAAACCTCAGTGTGGTGTGTTCCTACGGTTAAGAAATAGTTCATAAGATCAGCTGCATGTGATCCTCTTTTTTAGGCAAAAAAGGCTTTTGTGTCCAAAGTTCATAATGCACAATCTGACACTGCAGTTCACAGAAGAGAATAACATTTGGATTCATGTAAAAAGGTAACCGATGTTGACCCAATGACATGCATGATATACTAATTTTATTCCATACCGATTTTCAGCCATAAATCTTTATTATAACCTTTAGTTTGACTTTTAGAAAAAATAAAAATAAATAAAAGTTAAAAACAATTTTTTGGGGGGGGGATTCTTAGAGAGACAAACAGTAGTTTTGTTGTAACATTTTCAGTGTAGAGATGTTTTTAAATGACATGATGAAGAATATTAATATCAGTGAGTCATGTAGTGAGCTTGACATTAAGAGGCCAGTCAATTTAAGTCATCATAATATTCTGGATATGACTCAGTCTGGTCCCTGGAAAACCCACTGTCTGTAGGTGAGGGCAACATAAAAGCAATAACATTTAATCTGAAACAACTCTTCGCTGTAAACGCCTTTAGACCACCTGTTCGAAAGCTAAAGAGTGAGCATTTCAAAGATGTTCTCCCTTTGACATCCTTGACTTGTGTTTCTCAAGAGTGAGTTTTCCCCTTGGCTCACTGAAAGCATCAGGTTACAGTCAGATAACTTAAAGATGTGCATTATTCAGCAATCACGTTACGTGCTGATGTTAACGTGCGGTTCTGCATAGCTTGCATGATGATGCATGTCGATGTGTGAAGAATTACTGCTAGTAGCTTACTTTCTAGTGAAGTAAGGAATTTAAATTGATAAATAAATTAAAAGACAGTTATCAACAACAGTTTTGAAAAAAAATAAATATTTTCCTTTACTCATTTATCAAGCAAACATACAAACATTTGCAGGTTCTAACTTGTTTGAGGATTTGTTGTTTTTCGCTTCTATTATTAGGCCTATTTTAATTAGAATATCTTTAGGTTTTGTACAATTGAAATGATCCTGTGACAATTTATATGCAGCTCTAATAATGAATTAAGCACAAAATATTCAACAGATTACATAATCACAATGGCGGCAATAATATTCCTGCTTGCAGTCCTGTAAATCTTTGCCAGTAGAGCCTGATGTTAGCCGTCGTCCTTATTTGCTCATTGCACTTCTTTAACAAGAGGAAGCATTTGAGCGTGCCACCTCACATTAACGTCCAATTCATAATAACACAAAAGCATGAGCTTGGGTAGAGGTTGTAGCGATATCACCCCACTGAACTCACACAATTGTATTGCATCACATGTGGCTGTAACACCGAGGTTGTCACAGACATCACTTCTCTGTCTTTTACTCACTCTCATGCACAGCCACTTGGTAGCGTTTGTGAAACCTTCAACAGGATGTGACATAACTATAGACATAGTTACACGTAGTTCCTGACAGTAGTCAGTGTGAATTGCCCCTGTAAGCCACAAAGCATGAAACAGGCGCTGCAGTACGTTGGATTTTGTCTACGACTGCAATACACAAGTGCACCTGTGGGCGTTGTGGTGAGGGTGGCTGAAAGATGTTCTGTTGTTTGTCGTAGCTGATGTTTCAACAAGATAATGTAAAAGCTGACCAAAAGTAAAGTTATGACATTTTACGGCACTCGATACATAAGCGGAGCAGGCATTTCCTAACTGTAAAAATCTTTGCTTTGAAAGTCTAACAGCTATAGAACCAACAGAGCTGAAAGTTGTTGGGTTTTTTAACTGAGAAAACAAAGTCTTTACCCTGCTTAGAGGTTCTGATGTTTTATTTAAAGACTCTTAATGTTCTTGCAACGACGGAAATTTTTGTTTTTTCAATCTGTGGAATGAAATCATGTAAACAGATTGAATATGGAGCACAAGCAATGTCCAAACATGATTCAGTTTAAAAAGAGGTACAAAGAAATTATTTCCATGAGGCACAGGGATGAAGAAGGGCTTTGAGAATCACCAGGAGTTTGTATAGATTTTTATAGATCATAATGCAGCTATGTGTAAATATGTAGATTTATTTGTGTGAATGTATATGAAATGCATGTGTGCATATTTATAATTTTGTATGCAAATAGTTTATTGTATATCTAGTTGATGTTTTCAAAGAGAATAAAAAATATGTTGGTGAATGTAAGACAAGCTTAGGGTTTCAATAAGTTAAATGAGGTTAGCAGTACAGTACAGCTAGCCACCATGTATGCAGAAGTAGTAGCAAAGCAAAAAAACATGTGGAAGAAGAGAAAGACAGGGGAGAGAGACAGGAGAGGAGAGACGGGGGTGGGGACAGGGGATGGAATTCGTTTCAAATACAGATGACTCGCTATGACACAACACCACACACGGCAACACAGAGCACAAGATAAGAAAAAACAGTGCGAAAACATCATCACAGACATAACAAGTGCAAAAGGAACAACATGGTGCAAAACTCATCATCACGTTGTTAGACAGACTTTTGAGAGTCCTGGGTAAGAAACCTTGATTAAGGCATTAAGTCCTGCCTCCCAGAGATCTGTACATCCTCCCAGAGGAGACATGATAAAAGAGAAGGGAGTTATTGATAACAATCGGTGAATAAAGAAGTAGGATTCAGTAAGTTTATACTTCTTCCTTACTCCTTTTGTGCATGTAAATTAAGATGTTTAAGTGTTTAAGGAATGAATTTGTTGTTGTTTTTTTATTTTCTTTCATGTTTTTTTTCATGTTTTTTTGCTGTTATTTTACATGTTTCAAATAAAGACATCAATCAATAAATCAATCAATTACAGTCTGTTTACAGGCGCTAGGGAGCAGCCTACTTCTGCATATGTAACCAAAAGTGTAAGAAGCCTTTTTTGGCTCAAGAGGGAGCAGATATGTTCTCATCATTGTACAAGTAAAGTCGCTGCACTTTACACGACAGGTTTGTCAGGTCAGGTTCACATCTTGCGTAGTTTTTTCAAACCACAAAGCAGCTTCCTGGATCACTGACATTTACTGAAAGTGCGTGCAAGAACTTTTTCCAGTGCAGGTGGTGCATACACAAAAACACAAAGGCTCATACTCAGTCAGTTGTTCAAAAAGCCAGGTTTATTTAGAGAATCTTAGAGAATTCACAAACTCTCAGGGCACTTTGAAAACAGAAAATCAAATATCAGAGACTAAATGTTTGACAAAAGAGATGGTTTACATTAAATCAGATATAGCTGGTTAGTTTCTTGCTTAAATAGTTGTACTGAATAACTAAGTACATGTACTTTTACTCACATTTTATGGAACTTCCACTTAATTTGAGTACTTCTGGTAGTATTTTCTCAGATTAATACATGTATAGAATACATACGATACACTTGCATACAATACATTGTGATTTATCCAGTGTTCCCAACCTTTTTTATCATTTGACCTCATATAAAAGCAGTGTTAAGTTGAATTGTGTTGAGTAAGAGTTACTAGCCTTATCATTAAAAAGACATTTTTTTCCCCTAAGCCTCTCAGATTACATTTGAAAAACTGCTCAAATAATCCAAAATTTCACAAAAAAGTTCAAAACAATAAAAACAGATGTGTGTATTAGAACTCATTTTTCTTTCTTCTTTTCTATCCCATAATCATTTCACACACTTCAAATTTTCCTGCAGACTAAATTAGGTGCATATACCTAAAGAAGTCCCTACTAGTTTGGCTCTAACCACCTACAGCATTAAAATGCTGCTCACACACTGATGCACCAGTACCAACAGTAAAAACATACTGTATGACCTACGGCAACATACATTTTTCTGCAGAATGATTACTTACACTTTTGATACTTTAAGCATATTTCACAGCTTATTAAAGTGGGGTTTTAATTGTAGGACTATTACTTGTAACATAGCATTTTTACATTGTTTTAGTGGTACTTTTACTTAACTAAAGAATGGCTTTTAGTTTGAAATGTTGGGTCATTTCTTTGCCCTGACATATTCCAACAGAGGGAACTGTCCAAAAGAATATCAAGGACTTTGACTGCAGCTTTTTTCCAGATAGATTGTACAGCACACACACAAAGCCAGCTGTGTATCTGATTTCATATCAAAAACATAAACACATAAAAGTAACGAGGGCACGGTTTCATAACGCCTCTGTCTGCACCGATCTGGGGAAAGTCTATGGTGAGGTAAACAGCATAAAAGTCAAACATAAATCTTTCCAACAACCATGTTGAAAACATGACAGAAAGTATCTTAGTAGGAAAAAGAGACCGATATATATCTCCACAAGGGCATGAGGGGATCTCCCCCAACCCCACATGCCACTGAAAATGTGTTTTTTTTTAACTGTTCTTCTACTGTCTAGACTATCTACCGGTGCAGCAGAATGGAAATTTAAAAAAGAAAAAGACAGAAAGAAAAAAAAACAAAAATAGAACAGGAAGACTGCTTGAAGACAGCAAAATGTTGCTCTAAGGCTCCACAGCAGTTCATAATACACTGAATCCACTGACTATTACCTTTACTACAATATTGTCCATACTGCTTTTTTCTCAGAAACTTGTCACTTGCCCTGTCAAACCTTATCACAGAACATCATAAGGCTTAAAAAAGCATTCAAAATATGTATAAATGTAGGCTATATATGTGCATTTTAAAAAGAGTAACAAGGATTACTTGAACATACTGTAAGCATTTAGTGGCATGATCTCTGAGGTCGTAAGCAAAGATTTGCATATCTAAATATGGTAATAAATATTAAGGTTACACAAAAAGTGCTAACATTATTTACCAAAAAGGACCTCACAGCTTAAACAGAAAAATCTACTGTCTACTACTTAACTTTAAATTGATTCACAGTTAAATGATAAAAGGTAAGCCTTTCTATAATTCACCCAATGTTCTGTTATAACAAAACAAACCCATGTCAAATATTGACCACTCTTTAGTATGTGAATACTCTTGCTGTGAAACAGAGTAAATAATTATTTCTGGTGTATTCTTCTGTCGAGAATCCAACAATACAAGGAAAATCAAAGTGATCAGTCTAAAATTATTCATATGATGATTACCTGATCGTAAAAGTCACAGCATAAGTGGACAGATTTGAAAGTTTCATCCTCACGGCTCTTCCTCCTCCTTGGGTTTGAGAGAGGTCAGACTGTCGCCACTTTCCTCTACTGGCCTCCGACACACTGACTCATTTTCTAAAAACAAACATTAAAGCATAATTGATGAAAAATGTATATTTCCGGTATTTATTTCCTTCTTCTTCTTTTTTTGCCAATTTAAAATACAGTGGGAACATTTGATAAATGGCACAGAATGCAGAGGAAAGGAGCTCAGACGGACAATTTCATACGAACAATTTGAAAAGAAAAAACATGCGCAAAAAAAATGCCTTTGATCTGCAATTTCATTTAATGTTGACAGGCATAAAATAAGCTTAGCTTAGCTTAGCTTTGCCTAGCACAAAGGCACTGGAGAAACCGATGAGCTGCCAGCTTGGCACTGTCGAGATGTAACACAATGTGCCTACCAGCACCCCTAAAAATTACTAATTAATTTGTTACATCTCCTGATATATTGAATCCTGGTGCTGACCACCACTAAACCAGGAGCTGTAACCTCCCAGAGTCCCTGCTGTTTGCCAGGCGGCAACCTCAAAGTGATGACAAAACTCTAAAAAGTTACTGAACATGGCAAAGAAATAGCATCTAACCCTCCCTTACAACGAAGTGTGTTTGGTATAAATTGAATATACAAATACAAATCTTTATAAGGCACTGGTCTGTACGATATACAGTAGTTTGTTAGCTTAGGACAGCCTCCGATTCTTTTCTCCTGCTTTCAGTCTTTGTTTTAAGCTAGCTGCTGCTGGTCGTAGCCTCATATTTAGCATACAGAAATGAGGGTTATCACAGAATAGATAACTCTCAGCAAGAAACCAAACAGTCTACTGAGCATATTTGCCAGAATATCACATTCCTTTAAGTGCATGTTTGCTTAATTTTTATTCCTGATGCATACTTTTTGCTCCCGGTTGTCTCTCCATGTGAGGACAAAATTGCTGCTTGCAGGTCACAGCAGTCAGCACAAGCAGTCCAACAATCCCAAATATGAGGATGGCCATACCTGGACAGGACAAAATAGCTACAGGTTATTTGATGCTTCTTTTAAATCTGAGGATGTGTCACAAAAAAGACAGCAGCAAATGTTTTACCGATTTGGTTGCCTGTGTTTGAAGGGTAAAAGGGCTGGTCTTTGTTCCTCGGGGTGACTGGGCGTCCTGCAGCAGATGTGGTCGTAGTGCTAGTGTGCTTCCTCTGAGTTTGGGCCCCCTCGTGTGGATGTTGGACTTTTAAGCGTGTGATTAGAGAAACAGTTTTGCTTGGTGAAGGGGGTGTAGTGACGTAAGTATTATCCTCTGACTCGTTATTACAGATGACATCTGAGGTTGCGTTTCCAGGTCTTTTCACTCCTGTTTTACATCTAGAGTGGCAGGTAAAAGATACAGCTGTCAACAACAAGTCACTTCAAAAAACATTGTTGAGATCATATTTTTTATAAATGCTCCTGCAGTGGACGTACTCCTTCCATTTTCGACACTGGGAGTCGACAGATGTGCTGAAGTAACCGTCACCACATTTTGAACATTCTGGCAAAGAGAAAAAAAAATCATCAGTAAGAAGACAGTTTCTCTGACTTTTCGCATGCTGTGTCGTGTGATGCACCTCTGTACCTCCATTTTCTTTCCCATATCCAATTCCACATTCACAAGTGGAAAAATCACTGTCAAGGGGAACAAATCCTCCACGGCATGTACATATTGTGTTTTTCTCCTTCGTGCAATCCTCAGAAACTTTGCTCCCAGATGCTACAGGAAAAGAAAAAAGTCCTTCGGTTAAACACAGATTGAGACTTTAGAGAAACAGCCATCATTTAGAAACTGAAGTGTGGACATGAAAAGAGCTGATTTATTGTTCAGGAGAGATCACGTCAACCACGTTTAAGGAACACATGTGAGAAGAGAAGAGAAGTTTTGGCTCCATTAGCAGATAGATTCGTTTTTCTGTAACCAGGATGTTTGAAAAAAACAGGCAGGCTGTGTTTGTCCTCTGTTCCTCACAGTACTTTTTTCTGCTTTTGTAAAATGCATCACACACAAGTTTGAACACTTACCTTCATCGCATACAGTACAAGCAAGGCACGATTTGGACCACTTCTTTACAGGCTGAAAAGTTCCATCACTACATCCTATACAGCGTTCTCCATCATGACTCACTCTTTGACCTGGCAATTTATTTCACAGTGTCAAAAGAGGGATAACCTACTTTCATCACATAAACATACTTAAAGCACACATAGAAAAAGTTAAGTCAAAAACAGTAGTATATAAGATGGTCTACATGCACCATTAAGCAAAGCAGGAGGATATTACAGGTTAGGAGGCTACAAGAAATAAACACTTTACCTTTTTGGCATTCTCTCGAAAGAACCAGTCCACAAAAAGTCAAAGTGAATATGAGCAGTTTGAGCAGACGCATATTCATAACTTCAGTGCCGACAGGTGCCACTGAGTGTTTCCTTGGTAAAACACAACAGAGTGAAACTCCGCAGGATGGTGCGGACCTTTTCACAGAAGTGGATGATAAACCAGCCCCTACTTTGAAGATATCAATCACATGTTTACACATGGCTCATTCACCCACTCATAAACATTTTTAATTATCTGGAAACACTTATGACAATAACATGAGTTAAAACTTCAAATGTATTATTATAACTTGTTTTTTTTATGTGATATTTTATGATGAGATCAGAAAAAGCATGAATACAAGGAAAATAACAAGGGAGAAAATAATGAAAGGTAATAATACATTTGCACGGTCGCACTCGTTAGCGCTGCATTTCTCTGTCTGTGTGTCGTTTGTTTCGTGATTTTGTGTATTTTTACATCAGCAGATGATTTCCATTTTGCTTTTAAAAGCCCTTCAGGTTTGGGGTATACTTGTTTTAAAAAGCAAACAACTGGACACTGAGTTTGAATTTCTTTATGTCAAACTCCTGTCAAGACTTTACTCTTTTTTGTCACAATGTGATTTGTTTGAAATATCCTTTACAATACGGTGAGATACCATGTGATTTGTTAAATGCAATTGTTTGGTGATTTAATTGTTCTCGCAGCCTTTGTGTTTTAACCACAGACATCAAAAGTAATAATGTGTTAAGCAGTTTTTAAAGGACAAAATCTTATCAATGAAATGGAGGTGTTAAGCAATTTTTTCACATTAATTTCCTTTTGATTAGGCCTTTCCTCTGTTTATTCTTTCGTGGCTAACGGGAAAAAAAAAAAAGTTCAAACTTTGTGGTTTAACTAATCGGAAACTGTGCAGCTTTATGTTGTTTTGGTGAGCATGACGGTGAATCTCAAAGAGTGTATGGAAAAAAATTGCAAACCTTTGATTAATTGCAAGATACTTACAACCACACAAAAGTTTCTTGAACGGATGTTAAAACTCCACCTGCACAAAAGTTTTGGCTGGCTCGCATAATGCTTCATGTCTTCGTATTCAAGAAGGTGGTTGTACGACGTTTGTGTGTAAAATGTTTACATCAGCTAATTCGATAATTTGAACGAGAGCTGAAAAAGTTTTGTGCCATGTCGTCTTTCAGTATAGAAGACTATGATTCACCTCTTTCTAACATCAAAAATTCATTAACCAGACCACTAAATATCAGTGTACGAGATTTTGTTTTCATCTAAGTGTCACTCGAAACAGTGTACAAACAAACAAACCTGCAAACAAACAAAGAATCTAATACAAGTTAATCTACTGTCACAGCATAGCACACTTCCTTCTGTAGTTGCTTGTATAGTTTGGCAAGTAGATGTTCTTTTAAGATAACTCTCACACCTGCTGCTCCTGTGATGAGGCAGTGGGGGGCATCTCACTGGTGTGCTCATGGTTAAAAAAAAAAAAAAAAAAAAAAAAAAGTCAATTTAATACCCAAACGCTGTCAATTAGGGTCCAACCAATATAAGATTTTTGAGGCTGATGCCGATACCAACAACAGGGGGTCAGAAAATTCAGATACTCGATATATAAATGCGGTGATCAAATATTTGTGACAAAAAAATGTAATGGAGGCAGGAAATCTTACATTTTAACAAACTTTATTCCAAACATCAGTGCACTGAGCAGTAAACACTTTACTTTACTTATTAATTATTAAATAATGGACTGCCCTCTGCTGGATAAACTACAAATGAAACCTTTTTAAATCACTGGTCCGGTCATTTTTCCGGCCTTACAAAGCAGTTTCAATATCAGTGCATACTGGAGAACATATACACCGATACCCATAAATCTACGCCAGGCTGATATCAGCTGACGATATAGGCATATGGATATATTGGTCAGGCACTGCTCTCAACACCTTAATTAGACAAGTGAACCTGGTTTCTTTCCACTTAGCAAAAGAAGTTATGAAATAATAAAGCTTTACTAATCAAAATTTTTATATCACCAGTGGATCACTACAAGTAATATGAAAGTTGCTCCCTGTGTGCGCACAAAGATCCATCATCATGCTCCACTGTTCTCTTTCAGGCAATCACCTGCTTATATTAAAACACCCAGCACCAAACAGCAGACAGACAAAGTTAGGCCTCGTGTCCACACGACATTTTTTTCTAGCGGAAAAGACCGAAGGGTGCTGTAGAGGGCTGGGTTAAAGCTAGAAAGCTAACTTGCTAACATGGTGGTACAAAAAGTTGACCATTTTCACAGCATAAGGTGATAAAATCGTGAGTCTCACAGCAACATTCCCTGTTCGTGTCCTTGTTATGAAAGAGCCCTACATCTTCCACCCGGCGCAAAGGCGGCGCGCATCACAAGCGTCATTACTATTTTCCAACTGATGCAGTCGTCATTTTCACATCTTGTGCCCACGCAATCTGAATAACAGTGTTGGCGAGTAACTAGTTACATGTAACGAAATTACGTGATTTAATTTATAAA
>JAQFJB010336951.1:0-15555 GCA_029874875.1 Naso minor
GGCCGTTTGAAAGACAGCGCTCATCCCGCCCCTTGGATTGAGCGGAGGTCTATCGGTCGTTGCCAGACTATACATTTTAATGTTATAGTATGGCTTGCCAGGCTATGAAGTTTGTGGAGGAAATGTCGAAAAAGCTGCAAAACAAAACAACAGCGTGCAGATGGGAAGAGGAGAGAAGAGAGCCACTGACAAGCAGGAGTTGCTTTTATAGTAGGCGAGCACTGGGCTCAGGTGCTTTCAGCTGCCCACTGAAATGGTCACTCTTGCAAAAGCTTTACTAAATAAGAGGTGAAGAGACAACCAGTGAGTAAGACTTGCTGGCCTGCTAAATTTTGTTTCAATTGATGTTTGGCTATGTGGCAAAAATGTTGACTCACTTGTTTTTGTCACAAAGTCAGCAAATTTAGACAGTGTTTTACCCTGTGATTGCTACAGCCAGGTGTTAGCAACGTGTCTCTGGTCCAGGTTACATTAGCATTATGTTAGCTTGCTGCTGATCTGCGATTTGTGCAAGACTTGCTGAAAAGAATTTTTGTTCAATTGTGCAGATTGATGCTACGTGCAAGTCTCGCGTGGTGCCATTTATTTTTGAAAACTTGTTTGTGACTCTAATAATCAGCCTCATGAACTTTAATGATTGTTTTTCCTTTTCTACTTAGAAAAATATTATCCACATTTTCACAAAAAGTAAAAAGAGGGCTCTCTTTGAGTAAGAGCGGATCAAATTTGGCAGATTCATCCTAAGTCTTTGGCTGTAGTGTGGTTGTGATTAGCCCAAGAGCTTAACTGTGAGGTTTAGTGTCCAAATGTGTTTGCTCAGATCTAAAGAGGCAGAACTGGGAAAGCTGATTATATTTGTTTATTTATTGAAATGACCAGCAGACTGCAGGGATCTGTTGGGCAGAGACTCAGTGAAATGTGTGACATAGGAACTAAAAATATCTTCCTCTTTGGTGAAATGATTGCATGTTACCCAAAGGAGGTTATGTAAATCAAAGAAGGCTTTCGCTTTGATCTGAGTAATGATGTTAGATCAGGGAAAAGGTGTTTGATTGAGTAGCTTGAACATGCAAACAATGAGAGGAAATTCAATTGTAAGAAAAATGTTTTCATTAAGAATCCGTTTTGAATAGCATGAAGAAATTAAAACAATCTGAGAAAGGTTAAGCAAGGTTAAAATTGTGCCTCACAGCACAGACACATTAGGCGGTTGTTTGGCATATCATTGAAAATGTTCAGAAAACATCTAGATCTTTTGGTGACAATGAGTAAACAAGTCAGATATCTTTTGAACTAATGTAAGTTTCTGTCATAGTGCAATGTCAACATACCTGGAATGATTGTATTTTAGCCACTAACACTTATTAAAGGGATGGAAAATCTCCCACTGCAGTGTCAGTGTTGCTCAATCCATCAGCTGTAGTTTCACATCAGAGATGCTAAACTACGATCCACTATTGCTGACTTCAGCCAAAGCATTAATACAAAACTAGAGACAATCACTGAATCCATCAAGTATTACTATGTTTAGGATTTGATAGGGCATTTTTAAGGGAGTTGTGAATGAACACAAAGCAAAGAATGGCTCTCCTCCAGCAACTGGCAGATACTAATGATCTCACTCAAGATATACCGCATAGAGCACTCCACTACAGTAGGCCGGACACATTGGTCTATGAGTTCTGCTTTGGTTGACTTTTTTAGGTTTAAATTATGGTTTCTTCTCTAATTTGTCTGGATGTCATTGGTGGAAATGTCCCTTAATAGCCAATCGTACCATATCTAATGAAAACATCCGACTTTGATATACTTTACTGGGTAAGAGAAATACAAAGGGAGATCAGTTGTTAACCACACTTCATCAAACCAAGCTGATAAGTGGATTTGTTGTTTATTTTACTATATGTGTTGACATGTGAGAATGCACAAGCCTGATAAAAAAATGTGTGTGATTTACAGCCAACTGGATCTAAAAACAACAAAGGCTTACATTCAGTCTGGGAAAAAAATGTGCTCATTCTTTCTTTTTTTTTTTTCATTACAACAAAATGAATATCTACATGTATATTGAGGTGATCCATCAAAAGCAGCAGTTCTCAATGAAAACTTTTTAGTGAATTATATTCCTCAACACCACAAAGAGTAAACCCTACTCATACATTTCATGGCAAAAATGCATTGTCAGACAAACCAGATGTATGGAATTAAATAGAAAAAGAAATCCAAAATGCATTTACATGTCAACGCTGATTACAAAACTGTAGGAAGATCACTTAGAATATGGTTCAAACAAAGTGCGTTCCAGCCAGTCAATAGATGAACTGTAATTTCCTCTGTTGCTATCTTATTTTAGTCAAGAAACAGCAACAGCCTGTGACCAACCCTCATTTCCTCCAGTAATGTAGCGATAAGATACAGACAGAAAATCAAAACAAAAACTTAAATTAAATTATGATGATGTTTTTGTAGAACAGCTTTATCACTGCTCATATTCAGGGGTGTAGTTCATAGTTTTTGACCCTGTACAAAGGTTTTCTTTATGGGCCCCTTGCCCCTTCACTGCTAAGTCAGCACAAACAAATACTTTCATTATATGGAGGTTTAAAATTTGGAGAAATTCAGCCATTTTTATATTTGAGACTCAGACTGAAGCTCAGCATAGATTGGACTCAGATGAGGAGTCTGTTGTGCATCAAAATCACTTACTATAAGGAGAAAAAGAAAAGTAAGTATAGTTAGCGTCTTTTATTTAAGCTGTCTGTCAGCTCGTTAGCTTGTAACTGGCTCTCATAGCATAAGGTGTTACTCTAATACAGTCTCTAATTTTTTTCCTAGCAGCCAGACCGACAGTTACCCTGCCTCTGGTATTATTGAAGCTAAGCAGGTGTGGGCTTGGTCAGTACTTGAATGGGAGACCTCCTGGGAAAACTAAGCTGCAGAAGGTCTTGGTCGTGGTCAACAGGTGGCGATCTTCTCTCTGGCCAAAAAGAATCTATCCCAGTGCAGTGACAGGGACATTGTGCTGCAGGAGATGCCATCCTCCAGGTGAGATGTAAACTTGTAAACTCAGATTTTCACTCTTAAAAGATCCCATGATGCTTGTCACAAAGAGGAGGGGCTTACTTGGTGCCCTGGCTAAATTCCCATCCTGGCTCATTCAATCTGGCCCCATAATCATCCCCTCATGTAATCATCTCATCTCACTTTCCACCACAAGCTGGTGTGCGATGAGCATTCTGGTGCCTAATGGCTGCCGTTCATCACCCATGTGGGTGCTACATACTGGTGGTGGTTAGTGAGATCCCCCCTTTACTGTGGCTTGCTTTGAGTATCAAGAAAATCGCTATATAAATCTAATCTATTATTATTATTATTATTATTACTATTATCCGTACTTACACGCCCACAGTGAAGATTTCACATTTCCTTTGACTTTCAAATCTGTGACATACCAAATCTAGCTTGCCTGGGTTATGTTGATGTAAAATCGCCTCTCCAGGGACAAACTGCACAGATACAAGTCTATGTAGCCAAGGGCTGACATTTTTAGGGACATAAACATAAGAAAAACAAGGGGGGTTTTCTGTTTTTTTCTGTTTTTTTAGTGGAGGGAGACATTGAGCAGCATACAGATATGAATATGGTTTCAATCTCCTCATCTGACCACTGGCAACAGCTCTCCTTGCTTTAGATGATAATGATATGAAACAGTCTCACTAAAGGGAAGAATATTAATGGGGGGATAATGTGCACCATATGTAATAGGCCTTGAGATTTCACTAAAGATTAACCACTAAAAATGTGAGCTGTAAATTAAATTTTCCTGTTAAAATTTAATCAACTCAGAACGTTAAAGAGGATGCCACAGATCCTTTAGGACTCTGCTTTTTTGAAATAGATCTTTTCACTGATGTACTGAAATCTGGCTGTTAGGTCAATGTGTTGCTACTGTCAAAGTGTAGCAGTGACTGTTTCACCACTTGACTTCTGTCTGCAGTACATTGCACTTTTAAGCCGAACGTGCTGATTAAATTTTATTTTATAGAACAGTTTATTTGCTCCATTGTCTAAAAGAAAATATAATCAAATATTTTGTAGCCAAACTTTGTTAGTACACAACATTATTTTAAAGTCATGTCAAGATCCCAACATTTACCAAGATATGTGTGTCATATATACTACATATGTACAAGAAGCCTAGATACTTCCATTTAAAGTAATGGTGCAGCTGTGTCTTGGCTTTAAATAGTTCAATCAATAAAGTGCTGGAACAGGCAGATGAAAAATGTAGACCAATGTTTTCATACAAAAAAAATAGCTTTTTGTAAGTTAGAAGCTACATATAGAAATTTAAGAGGGGTCAAACAGTTCAAAATGTTTGCTTATCAACCATGCGCTGTCATGACAATTTACAGAAAACAGTAACTTGTGTTACAGTGTTTTCACATACTCTTAATCCAGGCATTCCAGCACCCACTCTTTCCTTTTCTGTTATGGTCTGACTATGAGGAAAACAACTCAGTTTATCCTAGGACAAGGTAAAATTAGACTGGCGCCCATTTCACACTGACAAGCCCTGATAAAGTGAGAGAGAGAGAGAGGAAAAATAAGTATTTTCTTTGCAACTGAGTTTATCAGCTTGTGTCCAAATAGCTAAAAACTGGGCCAGTGGTACAATAAACAGAACCATAATGTTTATTCTGAAATACAGTACAATAAAGAAATTGAATCCAGGGTCACAATTACATAATGACTATTCACAGTGTGTTCATAAATGTGTTGAACTGGAACCAATAGTATCACCCACTATGTGCTGTAGATCAGTGCAACTCGTGTTTTGTGTCTCTCAAAGTGGTTTATCACAGATCATCAGGTCGCAACTGTTACATCATCATGTCCCCAATTTACCAGTATTCTTCAACTCACTGACAACTTGTTTTAACCCTTAATTCACTGAGTTTGATGTGGAAAGCCTCGCTCAATGCCCCTCCTGTCCCCGCCTGCGGCCTGCCATTCTAGCCCCTGGAGTCAGAGACCTGGTCAGACCTGCTGTAAATTGTTACGTTACCATAATCCCTGTTGTGGCCTCAGTCGATCCAGTAGGCTGTGTTCAGTCCTGCAGACCCCAATTCCATTGCAGTGTATACACCAAAGCCTCAAAGCCTGTGGTCCAGGTGGTCTGGTCGGCTAAAAGAGCCGCTAGCTGCATAGCTAACTGAGCTAACATGCTAACAACAGCTGCTGCTAGCTATAGTCAAAGAGTGAGCAGCAGCGGGTTGTTACTTGGGTGAAATGCTACCCCTCATCCCACAAAATTTCCCGTAAAACAGATTTGGCAGTATCTGTTCCAAGTTTACAAATCAAGTACTGTAGCTGCATGAGGGAAACAAATAGTGAGATGTATTTTTTAGCCAAGTAGGCTAGCTATGATATTTGAATCTCTCAGTTCAAACAACTCCACATTAAAATACACACACAGGTTCTGTAACAGATTACTGAATCTGATGGTAGGCCTACATCAGACCATTGTGCAAATATATAGAGAGCTAAAGCAATCTGGTAATTTTGGAAAAGATATATCAGTGTACTGTAACAACTGTAGATGACAGTTATGTAGCTAACAATATTCAAAAGATATTTAGTATTTTATCACAATATTGACATAAAATCAATATATTACCCAATCCTAGCTGTCAGGGGGGTTTTTTGTCACAGAATTTGTTGCCATTACAACAATTTTATAAAATTAAGAAATTTATTCAAATCTGGTAAAAATTGATTTTATTTATTCCACACAGGTAGTAACTGTGTTTAACATGGGGAGATTAAATTAAGCAGAGGCAACTTCAGTCTCCCTCAAACTCAGTTTGACAAAGCACAACCCTGACGTAAATGGACTCAGGGGTAATTGAATGTCAAGTAAAACTGACCTGGAATAATGATAATGATTGGAGACTAAATTTTCTGTTAAGATTAGAAAAGCACAGGAAACTATAACTTACAATGCTTGTAAGCCATCCAAACATTTGAGGGAGATCTTGTGGATCTGATCCCATCAAAGCCTGTTTCCAGTGGATTTTACCTGGTAAAGGGGGCATAGTGCTTCTAATTTAAACCACAATATAAGCTTAACAACAAACCACACTTTCACTAAAGGCACATAACCTGAGGTAGCATGCAGACCCTCTGTTTGGATGCATGTGAATAATTTCTAAGTATTGAGCTCAGCTGCAGATGTTACAGATGCTGTGAGACGAATAGTATACCATTCTCTACAAACAGTGCCAGAGGCTAATGGCCTCTTATGGATTCTCTGTGGACTGTTACTTTGAGTTGTGCTCACATGCTGGGGCAGTTCTTGAAAAAGTTGGCTCTACAACAAAGTGATAACTGTTTTTTTCACTTGGCCATTAGTGGTTTTATAGCGCTTAAGCCACATAAGTACAGAGTTATGTCTTGCTACACTTTGTCAGTAGCTCTGCAAGGATGAAGTGTTATCGGTTTAAAGAACTTAAAGTCACACTGGGCCTCAACAGAACTCATGTCCTTTTTTGGCTCTCATTAGTCGCAGTGTGAGATTCCACAGAAACAAACTGTGCAAAGGAAAATTATTCAAGAGTACTGTGACAGACAACCAAAACACACGTCTCCAAAACCACTGCAGAGATACTGAAATGGGGACTTGGTTACTGCACATTAAATCTACTCTGATAAATAAAAGATTCAAGCGTTCTAAAAGTACAACGATGTATTAGTTTTTTCACAGCAAGTATGTTAAAATGTCCTAGCAGGAAAAATGTGCAAATAATAACGCTGATTATGGCTTCACTCCACTTAGAAGTCAGGTCCTCAGTTTTGGTACTCTGCATGGTGTCTGACCAGCAGGGCTGACTGGCATAGGCCTAATTGGAAGCTGTATCATCATTAATGATATTATTTTGCATGGATGACATATTCATTTTTATTATCATTATTATTATTATTATTATCTGCTGCACAAGAGGTCCACAATAATTCTGCAAAGGGTTATTCTTTTGCCTTAGCTCAAACAACTTCCTTCTCCTCAGGATGGGATAATTTAATCTTAGAGGTGCATATTGTTTGATGATATAATCAACTTCATAATTTAACCTGACTAGCCTAGTGGTTAAAAGTACCAATGTCGAAGTGAAGGGCCTTTACTACAGTTTTAAATTTACATGCTTCCGCTGACAAAGCTCTTCAAAAAAGGTTAAGTTCCAGTTTGGGATTTCAGGCTAGGTCTGATGGACTTTAGTTTATCTGTGTAAATATGCAACAGTCAAAAACAATAAGACATTTGAAGGCCTTTTCTAAAATGAACAATTTGAGTACCACAGAATAAAATATGTGCGTATGGCCAGTGTTGTATTTCACCTTTAATTTGCGTGATACCCACTTACAGTAATAATCTGTAAAACTGTCAAACCCTGCTTTTGATACTTGTGGCTGTTGTTGTGCAGCAATACCAATTAATTGTGGTGACCCTCACTCATTGCTTTTCTTCAGAATATTTTTCATTGTAGCTTTCAGGGATTCACAGGAAACGAACTGTGCATGACAAATACTGGACATGATTCAGAAAACAAAAGCCTGTGCATGAGTAAATAATATTTGACTATAGAAGTTCTTTCTTTTGTATAAAGAATTGTGTAAAGAATCCTCTTGGCTACCTGTTTTTTTTTTACTCTAAACAGACATATTCGTCTTCTGTTATATCTGACAGATTAGCTGCTCCAGGCACGTTTGTTGTGGGTGTCATCTGAAACAGATCCATGTGTCAAAGAACACTTGCAATTGCTTTGAGCACGTGCCTAGCCAAATCATCAAGAGCTAAAATCCTGAATTATAATTCCGAAAAGTGTAATTTAACAGTGTTTTCCAATCTTCTTGTTTCAGGTTTCAGGGAAGAAGTTTCATTTGTTGTCAATGACAAAAAAGTCTGTTTTTATCATTGACTGGCATATGGGAAAATGCGAAAAACTTGCACCAGAGAGAAAAGGTTAGCATTTGTAAATAAAACCCTAAACATGTCATTCACAACAGACACATTTAAGTGAAAAAAGATCCTCTTTTAGAGACAGTGTTTACTTTGGTTGGCAGAGTTCACACAAACCTTGTGTTAGTCACGCTCACATGATTTAGCTTTGCATGTGATTTCTAACCTTTCCAACACCACACACATGTTTCAGGTTAGGTGAGAGGAAATAGACTGCTGGTTTTTACCTGTGTGAGTGCACACAAACCACTGGGCAGTTGTCCCAACACACTGGCTTGTTATTGCTGTAGTGAAGTGATCCTCATGCTCAGGCATTCCCACAGCAGGATGCCTTCACACTTACATAATCAAGTCAAACGAAATCACGACACGGCAACTTGAAAAAATGCTGATGAACTGATGATGGCGAGTGAGCTTTAACCAGTGTCAGAAAGAGTTTATGTGTGGTCGAGACTGAAAAACTAGATCTGTCCATTTACATGGCAGTTTTTATACTGAAGACTCTTCGTTGTGATGCTAATCTGTTTCAAGGTCCCTGTGTGAGGTGGGATTTTTTTTACCGCATATTTTCCAGATCTATATCTGCTGTATTAGTTCTGCTGTGCTTACATGTGCTTATCTGAGTGCACCACAAAATTACAAAAACATATGGTAGATACACAGTAAGCTCTACAATATGAAGTGAATGTGTTGTTTGGTTGTAAATGCAACTGAGGGCAGATGACTGGCTGTATATTTATTCTCCAGTCAGACATTTAGTTGTATACACCAGTTTATAACACAGTTTCAAATAAAGAATAAGAATGTTTGTGATTTTGCTGTTGTGCTGTAGTAAATACTTCTATTTAAAAACATTTCTGTAAGTTTTTGCTTTCTGAATCTGATCTAGACAAAGTGTTGGGTCTCAGCTTCCATTAGGGCCTTTTGGTGTGGTCATATTTGTTTGTTTAAAGTAGTTTGTGTCAGTGTTTAGTGTGGCATATACACCTACTTTCAGATACTTCTTCCATACTTAGACAAAAACACTTTGGCATTATAATTTCCCAACGTTCCATATTTGGTGTCAGTCAAATGTTATAAAAGAGGATGAAATGTTTGCATTTGAATATCCACTTGGTGGCAGTTCTAGTAAGGTTGGGGTCTATGGTCAGGGAACATATTGCCGGTGATAATGGCATGAGACTCAGCTTCGGCTCATACAGAGAAAAACATTGTCTCTGCCTTTAGCGTGCAATCTTCAAACCTAAAAAGTTACATCCATGCTCAGTAACTGTGGGACTACTTTTCTTTCACAGTTAATGCTAATGGCGAAGCCACTGACCCAACAAAGCCTTTACGCAAAAGGTGCTACAAAACAGTCTTGTGCAAGAGAGGAACCACTTCAAACTTTCCCAGGCATCTCATTTGCAGACATCAAGACCGCTTGAAGGATTTAAAAACACGGTAAACGAGTAAGCTAGCTTGCTAACCAGCTAGTAGGATGGTAATGAGCTGCTAAATCGTATGAGGTACCTATTGTTTCATTAGTGTAGTGCAGCATGGGCCGGGACCCAAAATGGGTCACAGACTTGTTTTTATTGGGTTGCCAGTTGGCAGAATAGAGTGCAAAACAACATTGATATATAAATTTATTTTCCTGATTGAAATAGAAGAAGAGGATAGTTTTTTTGTTTCCCTGGATCCATAAACTATGTACAATACATACAAAAGATTGTATGTATTTAGTGGGGTGGTGAGAAACTTATTATTACACTCAACAAAATCAGATGAGTGGACCTGCTTACAGAATAATGGGCATTATAGGTAAAGGTAAAGCAGTTTTATTTACATTATTTATTCATTATGCAGACCAGGCCTATATTATATAATATACTGACACATGACTCAATAAATACAAGCATAGCTTAACACTTTGCCCTGATATGCATAAAAAATTTCAACACTCTAAATGCATTTTGCACACTGTGGGTTTTATTGTTTTACAACAGCATACAGTGTATTCATGTCTCATTAGCACCCTCCTTCAACTGACCAAAAAAGTACCCCAACAATTAGAAAAATTTGGCATAGCAAATGGAATCAGTTTTCTTTGTTTTCAGTTCTAAGTATCACTTTGTTATCAAGTTTCGTGACACTAAACTTGGTATTTGTTTCATAGTCAGACAATCAGTGTGTATCATGTGTTGCATATGGGGCAGGCAGAGAGTGCTGCAGAACATTGGCCTGGCAGGCTAACAGGCAGTAATAGATGTTATAAAACAGAAACTTATCCTCAAAAATCCCTTCTTTCTGGGAACATTATGACCTTTGCACGAGATCCTGCTCACACACGCGTCTGTTCTGGTTTGAACTTGATGTTCAAATGGGAAAGTTTTGAGTTTTCTAGCCACAGTCATCTGGCCAATATTTTAGGAAAAGTCAAAGTTGTGTTTGATAGAGACAATCGGGAAAGATGAAAGGCAGGTATTTTTTTGTTATTGAAAGCTAAAGAGTCATGTGCTGATAGCTGATTGGAGTTTGTGCTGTTGTAAAGTCTTTGCTTGACTTAGACCTTGATGTATTTGCATTTTAGCCCTTGTAGTTGGTGAACCTTCTTTGACATAAAGCGAAGTTAAAAACAGTTACTTGTCTCCTCTCAGTTACTACATTTGCAAACATTTCACACGGAGAGAAAAAGCTTTCACAGCTTTCACAGCATCAACAAAGGTTCCCAGCTCCTGTGAACCCAAGTCACATTTTGTTTATTTATTTTTCTATTATTATTTTTTAAATTAAATTTTATTTGTGCAATGATATGGTTGCAGATTAATACAAGAACACAGATGCCACAATAACAACAACGACAACAATAAGGCCAGGTAGTGAAAGTGGTGTGCGACCCCAAGTCACATTTTAAATTCAAGTGGTTGTAACGTTTTTATTTACGTCATCATGTGTATTACAGAGCTGACTCTCTATGAAGTATGCTGATTGAGTCGGACAATATGGACATTGATTCTGGTTAGAGAATCAGGCTCTGGAGAAAAAAAAGAATAATTTCAAACAGTTTATGTAATATGTACATGTGTGGTCTGTAATAAACAGATATAAAAATAAATATTAGCTGGGAACATAAACTAAGCAAAATTATCAATATGTAATAAATAGAGGGTAAGCATTGACATCACTGCCCCTCCAAAACACACACCTACAGTTGGAATGAGCGGCAAAATGAGGCCAGTTTAGCAGTGGAAACAGCAAAACTGGGATTAAAAAAACAGTTATGCAAAGGTCTGAACATCAGCCACCCATAAGGACACTGATAAACACGATTTCAACAGACTTTGTAGAACGTTTCAAACTTTACTTTTCAGGTGGATTTAACAATAAGGACATACTTGTTATCTTAGCCCAGAATCACTGTATCATCATAAGTATCAAGACTTTGCAGAGACATTGCTGTAAATTGTGTTTATTTAGAAGAAAAGATCATACTGACTTGGATGAGGTGATTGCCTTTGTTTATCAGGAACTACAATGCAATGAACAGAAGCAACGCTAGTGCTGGTTAGGCTACATGCAATGTCAGGAGGTCCCAGAGCACAGAGCATGTGCTGATCAGGTGGGTCAGTGTGAAGAATTAGGGGCCGCATAAAAACCTCAGACAGTGCCTGAAGCACATTGGACAATGCCTAGATGCTTAAACAACACAATGCACAATAAACAATTCTTCTACAATTCATAGATCAGCAGAGGAGAACATAAAAACAGCTGTTTACGGCTTACACCTCTCTCTCTCTCTCTCTGCGCTGAGCACTGTCCATGGTTCTGAAACAAAAGTTGATCAAAGTTATTCCAGCCAATAATTTTTCTTGTTTTTGTTTTATTTTGCTATGCCTTGTAACTTCAAGTAAAACAATGTCCACACCATGAGGATCAATTAATTTGATGATCTGTCATATTGTGTCCTTTTGTACCACAAATCCCATTTGTATTACTCGTTGATGTAGCCCAACCAGCGATAATGTTGCATCTGTACATTGTGTTGTAGTTCTTGATAAACAAAGGCAATCACCTCATCCAAGTCAGTATGGTAGTTTCTTCTAAATAGGTGCAATTTACAGCAATGTCTCTTCAAAGTCTGGATTGCTTGTTATGATATGGTGATTCTATGCTAAAATAGCAAGTATTTCCTCTTTGCTAAATGCACCTGAAAAGTAGAGTTTGATCAAATCTTCCACTGCAGGCATAATCGAAAGCAAATGACGTCTTTTTTTTTTTAAATTGGAACTTTGTAATGTCAGAGAATATAATTTCTTATAAATTAGCAACTTTAAACTTGAAAATTCTGAGTTTTAAAGTCGGAAATTCAGGATGTCTTCAAGTGTTTCCTTGTTCACCTGGGGACACTAGGCTATTCAACAATGTCCACCATGTTGCTCTGCCATGTTTCTACAGTAGCTCAGAATAGACAAACCAAAAACTAACTCTAGAGAAGGCCTTTTAAGGTTTCTGAAGCCACCGTAGTTCCTTCTATGCTTTAAAGAGGAGTGTGAGCATCCGCATTTTCTGTCGGTTGTAATCTGCAACTTTGCCACTAGATGCCACTAAATCTCACACACTGGACCATTTATAAATAAGGCATCCTTTAATAACAGGTTGATTAATGACGTTAAACTATGTCTGGCTGATCTTTATTATTTGTATTCATCTGTATTGTTTTAAGATGGATTATCTCCCATTTAAAAATTAGTAATTCTTTACAAAATTATTAGTCGCCAGAGCATTGTGAGGCAGGTTTATTTTTTTGACAACAGTGACAAATACTGACAAAGGAGGAGCAAAGAGCTGGAACAGAGATGGTATAACTGAAACATTTTCCAAGTTCTCACCAGTTTTCAACCTCTTCCTGATGAAATGTTCCATTTAAATCGACCTTGTGTGAGCAGCCATTGTTTTCTCATTAAAGTTCAAATGTTTTCAGAAGTTTACATTGTGGTTTCCTAACCAAAACCGTCTTTGCAATGAATTTACACAGCATGTCATAACTTGTCAGTGGCATTACTGTGACAGCATCTCACAAATAAGCTGTTGCACTATGTACACAACAGGACAGAGGGCCAGGGCTTGGGGGTTTGCCCAGCTGCTGCTGTTTATGGTATCAGGGTACAATGCACCTTAATGTATCACACGGTATGTTTTGTTCAGAAAAGCAGAAATAATGGAACCATGGCGCAAGTTTCATAATGCATTGCGTAATGTCTGACACCTAATATTGTTTTATGTTTAAGCAGTTAACTATGACAAAGTCAGTGACGTCTTCAGGTGCTTTTGAGTGAATGATAAAACTCTGCAGAGACTTTTGGCTGATACACCCACAGCAGGCCTGAGGCGTAAACAAACTAAGTGGCTTCTTGAGACCTTGAGTCATTATAGTTTAATGTAATCAGCCCCATGGATTCACAAACAGCTTTTTTCCTCTACTTGTGTTAGATTTTCTATTTCCATGCACATTGGTGTTTCATGTCTTTGTGAAGTTGTGTGATGTCAGCAGGTTAAAGGTTCTAAAAACATTTTGCTCTCACTCTGCTTCTCGTCCAAAATGAACTCACAGTTTTCTGCCAGAGTTAGAACCGCACTGGTTACTTTAGAACATTTGAGTTTGTGTTTTTAGCTTATCTCAATAGGAAAGGATTACATCATGCACCAATCTAGATGTTGCACCATCTGAATCAAAAAATGATGGCAGTTGGGAGGTTCATCCTTGTCAATCAAATCTGATCAAACTAAACCTACGCAATCCTAATGATGAAGATTTTATTTTTATACATAATGTTCGTAGTTGTTGCTTATTTGATCATATTCAATTACATAGAAAAATATTTGACTGCGAGTATTTAGGGACTTAATTCAAAGGAACACCTCATTTGACACATTTTACTGCAACCTCTTCAACATGTTTTTTGAGATGTCAGACATTTTAAAAATCCCTGTTTTATAAACCAGAATTTAAGTTTCGCACAAGATAGCAGTTTACACACTCTTTCATTGTTTCAAAAAAATAATGTACATCAACCATCCAGCATACATCCGGCAATATGCTCAAATCTGCCAGACATGATCTTTCTCCCTCTTCATTTACTTAAAAAATGGTGTGAGTGTGTGTGTGTGTGTGTGTATGTATGTGTGAGTGTGTACGTGTGTGTGGCTGGCAGGTCAGAAAATTGTGAGATGGCCTGAGACCTCTTACATCAAGTCGTCTGTTTGTACTTTTCATTTAAAAAGCATCTGTGGATCAGAAAACCACATTTTCATCCCACCTGCAGCAGTCCTTATCTCACTTCTAGATCTCTTGTTGAATCTTTGTTCCCACATGTTTTGGGTTTGTACCACAGTCTACTCCCCTGGGAATTACTGCACATGGAAGAATTCCTCATTGGTGCCCAAGCAGAGCTGCAGCTTCTTGACTCCAGTTGTTGTAATGTTTATTCAGCCAATCAAACACTGATTTAAACAGATACACAGTTTGTCATCTGTGGATGAGTGCAAAGTGAACTGTTTGACTTGATTTTTATGTAGTTTCATTTGACTGATACTACAGACTTTTACATTCTTTTATGATCACGTTAATTTAAAGGTATCACCACACAAAATCATTTCATCCAACTCATAAATTGATGATGTTCATAAATTCTTTTAAACCATCACATCAGAGGATAATGCACTCAATTATTCAAAGTGGTCATCAAATCTTATCTTCTTCCCTTTGCCTTTTTCTCATCATTTTACATTAATGATGAAGTCCTCTGCGCTTCAGTGTGTATTGTTACTGTATTTCTTTACATATGTAGGTCACTGCTGTTAGTGCACAAAAACGCAGACTTGTGCTATACATTATATGATCTGCTTCCCTGGGGGGAAAAAAGAATGACCCATCTGCCAACATGCCTGGTGAGATTGTGTCTGACACACATTGAACAAGATAGTCTCTGATGATGGCTATTCAGCTGAACAAGTGACTGACAATGCAGCACCTGCAAGAGTGTAACTGAGGGCATCAAATAAACATAAAGGAACAAACATTTTCCCTCGTGATGCTCACATGTAGGCCTAAATGTTGTGGTTCAGAAAAATAAATCACTTTCAAAGCAAAAGCTTTGTGAGGGAACAAAATAAGAAATACCCAGGTCCACTAAAATGACTGATGACAGACTGACATGCTCTTTTACAGATTATACATATATTAATAATGATTTAATTATGTATTGTGTGTGTTGTTGCAGAGATGTTTGTTTGTTTTATTCTGTTCAGAAGGAAATTACTCTAAAGTTGTTGTGTAATTCGAAAAAACAATTAAATGATGATTTTAAATTAGATGTGTGAATAAACAAATGGTCAAAAGTACAATTTTATGACTTTTAAAACAAAATTATAACCCAAAACCTACTGCTGCATGAAAGTAAAACACATTTGCTTTTTCCCCATTTTTATGATCTTGCTTTGTGAGTGGACCTAAAAATTAGATTATTCTGAGTTACAGTTTATTCTGAGTTAGTGTA
>JAQFJB010337029.1:0-15536 GCA_029874875.1 Naso minor
CAGTCTCAAAATCCTTGTATATACAAAAAAAATCAAAATCACAGTGGAACCGAAGGCACAAAAAATGTGCAATTCAAATATAATGTCCCAGTCAACATTATTAATCTTACCATCACTGTGTGTGCAAAAAAACAAAAAAAAACTCACATCACAGTACAAAGGCACAAAAAACTATAGGAAAATAGTGCGATTCGAATATTATGTCACTGTTTCTCCATATTCAGTCAGTCTCACAGTCTTTGCACAAAAGATAAAGATCACAGTGACAGTGACACAAAGATACAAAACAGTAGTCATACTTATCATGGAGCTTAACTACGACACAACATTTAACTACCGTGACTTGAACAAATTACCTCCCTTCCATTTCTACTCCAGTAATGTTGACATCACTACACCAACTACAGTGGAAGCTATTTAGGAAGCAGGTTGTAATCTCCTGCCTTACAAACTACTAATAAAAAAGCAGTTTCTCAGTGTGACCAAGACAAATATTTGCTTTTTCAGAGAACTGTGTTAAGGTCAGGGTGAAGACTCTGATGCAGTATTTTACACGAAGTGTGTTACTTTAACTTGCCCCTGAAACCTGGCACCTCTTAGCCTTCACAAGTCCATCAATATCAGGCATCAAATCTTCAGCAGTTGCCGGTTTCATAATGTCATTTAGGTGCTTATGTGTAAGCTTGGCACACAGTTTAGTTTCATATATTCTCATGACAGAAAAAAAACATGCACAAAACTTTGGCTGCCAGAGCTGCCAATTTGGGATACCCTGGTAAGAGATATTGATAAAATGTGTCCAGGCCTGCGGAGGCAAATTTGTCCTTAAAATCTGAATTACACTGCAAGTCAATTACCTCAAGTTGGATGTCCACTGGCAGATCTGAAGCCTTGACTGTGAATGGTGAGTGGAAAACTGTGAACTCGGTCTCAAGTTCACAAAACACCTGGAATTGTTGCTGAAACTCTTGCATCAGTCCCGTGATCTTGTCTTTGTATTGATCCATATCAGTCTCAACCCCGGTGGCACGCACACTCCTGTCGTCAGTCACCGGCACTAGCTCGATAAACTCCTCGTCACAGTCAAAATCTCATCAACGCCATGGATGAAAATAGCTGACTGAGCAACGTCTGTAATGTCCGTGTTCTCATCAATTGCAACCGAAAATGCCACAAATGACTTCACATGGTCCATAAGTTGCTGGTCCACATCTCCAGCAAGCTCCAAAATCCTTTCTGCCACAAGTGTTTCTTGTCAGGCTGATGTTGGCAAAAATTTGCTGCTTCTGGGGACGCAATTTCTGCCGCCTTCAGCATGCAGGTCTTCACAAAGGCGCCGTCTGAATACAGCTTTGAAGCGGATGCTATTTCGTTAGCAATAATGTAGCTAGCTTTCAATGGCTGCATCGCTCATCTCTCAACTACAACTAAAAACTGCCTGCTGTTTCTTTAAACCAGTCAGCAACTCTCGCATCTTCTCTGCTCTCAGTTGTCCTTGGAAGTTATTGTGATTCTCAGCATGATTAGCCTGATAGCGGCGTTTAAAGTTGTACTCTTTCTGCACTGAAATGTGCTGTGAACACACCAAGCACACTTGGTTTCCCAGTTACCTTTGTGAAAAGATAGGAAGTGGTCCATTTTTCTTGGAAAACCCGACACTCTGTATCAACTTTTTTCCTTTTAAACAATGACATTATCCACCTGTGGCACCTGCCTGCTACATTCAACTAGTTTGATGTGTTGTTTCATTAAGAACACTCTTATTGGGACAGTGCCCTCCAGTGGACAGACTGGAGAAGTGCACTTCATTGTGAAATAGATTTTTTTTTCCTTTTCAATATTCACACTTTTCAAAATCACCCAAAAGGCCAGATTGGACCCCCAGGTGGGCCGTTTCTGGCCTACAGGCTGTATGTTTGACAGCCTTGAATTAGGGTAGTCAAGACCATTAATATTTTAACATTCTGCATCCAGCTCCTTGTATTTCTTTATCATGTTCTTGATAACACAATTTTTACACAACAGTACAACTGAAAGCAAAGTTTAACACCGCTATTTTCAAAGCTGCCACTGGTGTGCATGTGTGTGTAAGAGATACGGAAACAAAGAGGAGATAGGGCATGTTGTCTCTCTGCTTAGCCTTCAAACTTACACAATCCCATCTGGGTCTATGGTATTATAAAATGTGACCACTATACGACTTCTTAATAAAGTATTCTGTAAAAATACCTGCATGCATTAACTTTAGACCCCCATCTGTGGCCTGTCGCAGTGACGGGACGTCATCTGTAACACTTCTATGTTGCCATGGCATGGCATTGATGTGGAGTGATACATACAGAGTGAATAAACCATGATGTTGTGGTGAAATATCATCATATTTTTAATGTCTCTTTAGCCAATCAAATTTCTTGGCCTAGTTCTGGTGTATAATTCACTGTAACACTGTGGTTATGGCTACAACATATGTAAATTGTTTGTTTGTTGCCTAGCTTTTTTGGGCCCTCTCTCGAAAACTATAGGAAGCCTAGCCTAGCTCACCTTAGCTGACCTTTTCAGTATCTTGTTTTCTGTGATGTAGCCTATTTGTTTTGAGAGATTAGTCATATTTTTTATGTGTGAATAAATATGAGGCATGAGTACAGATGTAGCCACTCAAAAGTTCCCTTGTTTCCTTGATGGGGCCCCAGCAGGTCCCCGACAGGTCCCAGCACAGTTAGGGTCAGGTCCGTGGGTGTAATTTAATTCCCTGCAATGATGTAGTCAACACCACCCGACTAGTAATGCCCCTAATCAGTCTGTGTGAAAACCAGCTGCAATGCTTCATTTTTCCATGGGGAGGAGCAGTGATTATCTCCTACTCTCACTCAGATTAAACTCAGACTAAATACACTCCACTATAAGCGTGATGTAGACAGCCTAAGATGCAAAAACCTGCAGTTCAGTGGGCAATTTCTTTATCAGCACAGACAGTTTAGTTGTTCAGGATCAAAAGAGGATATCTGTTTTTTAAATGGGAAAACTGAGGGGTGTCTGCAGCCTGTATCCAGCAGAACCGGACAGCTTCCACCCGACAGCGATTTGATTTATGTGCATGTCATAACTAATTATTTAGCCTACCATTATACTGCGAAAACCTGCTTAAAGTGACCATGCATGGTATGTCAGCATCACAGTGATTACTTAAGTTCACAGTAAGAAAAATTTGCAATGAAAACTGTGACTGATTACAGACAGATCATCAACAAATAAATAATCCCTCCGATTTGGATAGAAGTCTGGCCAATCAACTGATCCACTTCAATAAAGTTGTGAGAATGAGAAAGAATGAGAAAAGAATGAAAAAATGGGTTTATAGATGTCAGAAAAAGTGTAGTTGCCTTAAAGGTTAAATGTGTGATAGAAAAAAAGAGAAAAAATAAAAAGTTCCAGAAGAAAAATAACTGGAGTGGGACGGGTAGATTAGAAACATGAAAACAGGAATAGTGGAGTTGAAAAGTGAAGAACAAGAAGAAATTTTTTTTAAAGCTGTCATTTATAATTTCTACCCCTGCCTGCATAACTCTCACGGGATGGACGAAAATGAAACTACATGGGACATCCACCAAAAACTGGGCTTTTGGACAGGTCTGTGTTCATGAGCGCTCATGAGAGAAGTACCAAAATTGCCTTGTAGATGAGTTTTGTATGAACTTAGACACTGGAAGCAGCTGCTGCATTTTTGACTCTAGCATTCATAGATCATCAGATGATCTGTGTGACAGTGGGAGATCCATTGTAGCTAAATAGCCCATTAAGCGCAAACAAAGATTGACTAATAATGATGCTAATAAGGTGTTTGGACAGGCTTACCTGGCTTCCAACAGCATGTATTGAACATCATTCACACCTCGACAAAATCTTTCAAAGGCTTTTTGCTCACCTGTACTTCAGCCTCTTCAGATTTCGATTCACAACATTGAGTGGAGGGTGATATGTGATGATCAAATCATAGTAATGCTAATTTGAGGTAGAAAGCTGACGATGTGTAGCCCAGCGTAGGCTATAAGAATTAAAATTTCCACAACTTTATTTGAAAGCAAATTTTATTCAAAAAATCAAGTCATAAAATTATTTGTGCAGTGCTACCTCTATTGTTTTATTTGTCATTTATTTCTCACTTGTACATCTCTTTCCCATGCCAAAAAAGAAATCTAGGGGAAGATGATGATGATTATGATTACAGAGATAATTTTCATTTTAAACCTCTGTACCACAATTGTCCAACCCAAAGGGTTATACAGCAAGATTCTGCCCAGAACAACTGACCTGTCCAAGCTGATGGGGATAACAAACAAAGAAACAAACAAAAAAGTGCAAGGTCTTCAATGCAAGCGCAGATGTAGAATTCAGAACTTTATTTGAAGTGGATCAGTTGATTGGCCTCCAAATCGGAGGGATTATTTGTTGATGATTTATCTGTAATCAAACAGTCACAGTTTTCACTGCAAATTTTTCTTACTGTACACCATCCACTTAAGTAATCACTGTGGCGCTGACACACTGCACATGGTCACTATAAGTGGGTTTCCACAATGTAATAGTTGATAGGCTAAATAATTAGTTATGGCGTGCCCATAAATCAAATCGCTGTTGGCCGGGAGCCGTGTGGTTCTGCTGGATACCAGCTGCAGACACCCATCAGTTTTCCCATTTAAAAAAAATGGCTATCCTCCTCTGTGCTGATAAAGAAATTGCCCACTGAACTGCAGGTTTTTGCAGCTTAGGCTGTCTGCATGATGCTTATAGTGGACCCACATTTACAGTATTTCTGTTTCAGCACTTGGTAGGCTTTTTTCACTTCTGAACTAAAGCATCACAATGACTGTAAGCTATATGTTTTTGTGAGAAGCGCCATCTCCTGTTGATACCCTGCAATTGAATGAATGGTCGTGTTTACAGTGAAAAATAGATAAACCCAGGAGGAGGGGGGGTTTCATCCCAGCTGCCAGAAACTGTGGGGAAATCCTAGGGAAATCCTAGGGGAATTGGCTGGTATTCAGCTTGAACAGGAACTTCTGAGTGGCTCCCAGTGTATGTCACTCAATTTTTTAGCCTTTTTCTTTTTCTTTTTTTTTCCCCTTGCTTCCACCAACATGTTTTTGAATAGATTTCAAAATTTTAAAGCTTTTCGTGG
Source organism: Naso minor (assembly GCA_029874875.1). NCBI lineage: Eukaryota > Metazoa > Chordata > Actinopteri > Acanthuriformes > Acanthuridae > Naso > Naso minor. Next base: position 5,177 of record JAQFJB010337029.1, read on the forward strand.
CCTCACTCCTGGCTACATCTCTCATCTCTATGTATGTATGTGCCATAAGCTCCTTGAGCAGAGGTCTTATGCCAGTTTCAGAGGCCCAGTTGAAAATTAAAATGGACATAGTATTTACAGCCAGGGCCCGGAGGCTCTGGAACGATCTGAAGTCAGCTGGCTTAGTGACTTCCTTTGGACCCTTCTTAAAACATCTTTTTTTAAAATCAGAGAACCTCTCATGATATTCCTGAATACATTTAACTTTTATGTTTATCTGTTTCATTCTTTTTTAACCGTCCTCTATTTATGTTACATTTTAAAATCTGGTGATTCTTTGACTTGGGCGTATCTGTCATTTTGCAGCCTTTGCAAAGCACTTTAAGTATGCCTTTGAAAAAGTGCTCCTTAAAAAATACAAGTATTATTATTCAGATCATCCTATTATTTTTAGTTCAGTGGCTGAAAATATAAACAAAATTAAGTGGGGCTGCAGGGGGCAGCATTCCTAAAATTGTAGATTAAATGCATATTCCAAATGGCAGAGGTAAACAATATTACTCTGAGGAATATCAATTTCATCACTTCAAAAAATGGGAATAGTGCTCCTGCTTTTCATTTTCCTGTGTTTATTTTTGGTCTCAGCCCTGCAACATTTGCAGGGGTGAAATCCTGTAGACCTAATAGGCTTACAGGATGATAACAGGATGGTTTTCTCCTTTCTGTCATTGCTTAGTGCTTGGTGTTTGAAGACGCTCCCAATGGCGTGAAGGCGGCCTTGGCTGCAGGGATGCAGGTGGTAATGATTCCTGATGCCAACCTGGACCCCAGCCTTACCCGGGAGGCCACACTGCGACTCAGGAGCATGGAGGAGTTTCAGCCGCAGCTCTTTGGCCTGCCGGCATTCGACTGAGCCAGAAACCAGACCTAAAACCAAACTGTGTAATTCAATCTTCATGTCTCTCCATTTAATTCTTTAAGGATATTATGACAGGGTAAAAATTAAATAGCTAAATACATGCCACTATCTCAATACAAGGGTGGTGAAAAATACATCACTTTTGAGGTTTTCTTGTTTTTTTCTGTTAAGATTATAAAAGAAAATCCTTTCACCTTTACAGTACTTGGCAAGAGGCAGAAACAATAAAGAGCTTCATGGCAATGTAACATCTTTGGCAAGTGCAGTTTGTAGAGCATTTGCTTAAAGTTCAGTATATACATTAGTAGCCTATACACTGATAGTAGTGATTCGAAGCAGTTTTTCAACTTGTGGGTCCCCATTTTGTTTATCTGCACGTGCAGACAGATGACACAACACCAAGCCCTGCCAGTTGTTGTACACCAATTCACCAATCTACAGGTGGCAAGAAAACAGTAAATATACAGCAAATTGCCAGCAAAGTCATTGAGGAGTACTGCTAGTGAATAAACAATGCTGGAATAAAAATACATAAATAGGTTTTGCAGGTGTTTAATAAGGATAATGACCATACTGTAAGCTATGCACAATGCATTTTAGTAAGTAACAAATTGTTTGCCACACACCCTTCATCAGGATTTAATGGAAAGAGTTCCCTCAAGGTTCATAATCTTTCCTTGTCGAATTATGTGCTACAAACCGTGATGAAGCTAGCTTGTCTAATGAAATGTTGATAACATGCAACTGCAAGGAATATATGAATGTGCAACCATTTTTATTTTTCTGAGTCATTTAAAGCTGCAAAGACAGAGTAAAAGTTCTGCTACAAATGGACTTTGGCTGGTCATTTGGATGTCAATCACAATGCATTTTGTGATCAAAGAATATGCAATATTTTTCTCATCTATACATGTAAAGCTTTCTCCACCCCATTTCAGCTTTGCTCATGTCTTACATACAGTCATATGTCCCCTGTCCTTTTGCCAAACAGGCTTTAACAGTGGGTCCATTGGAGGAGCCTGGTGCCCCTTACGGCTCCCTCAGGCTGCTGTAATAGGATTTCGCTGCACTTCCAACCACTTCCCCTTCAAGCTTTTCTAGGCTTTCATCCTTAGTAGTCTACTCATTTTATTTTTCTTTTCTTGTTCACACACTCATCATTCTGTAAATTAACATTTCATTTACCTTCTTCTGGCCTAAAGTATGGTTAACTTCTTTATGTGTTTCTGTCATAACTCCTTGTCTGTATTTCAGTTTAGATTCAAAGGGTTGCGTGAAAGTAAACCTGGATCATCCAAACTATCTTACTCTGTTCTGAAAATGTGTTTACTTGTCACTATTAAATAAAGAAATTCATAACACAAACCCAGAGCATTATCACTATGCAGTTTGCAATCATTTTCTTCTTGACTTTATTTTTAAATTCCATTAAGTTGCAGGTTGTTCTTATGAAACATACTGTATACTTTTTCAGATCTGCAGAGAATCTAAGTCTAAGGCATGTAAACTGTTGTTGCTTTATTTATTTAAACATCAAATTAAGAACACCAGCTCAGTAATTTGTCTCATACAGTTTAAGTCCTTTCAGTGTTTATGGTTTCACATCAAAGGTGGTAAGATTAAAGAAAAATCGCCTAAATTTTTTTACTCAGCAACATAAAGTGGTATGTGTTAGAAAGAATTTGATGAGGGCCGTAGCTATCTCTAACTATAAACCTTAAACCTTTTTACTGCCAAAATCAGAATCGGAGCATGTGAGCAGGGTGGAGCAGTAAGAATATCATCTCATGGAGCTGTTGGTTCCCCTCCTCCCTTGCAACAGGCTGCTCAGCTCAGTATCACTCCTCTTTTGCCTCCAAATTCATCCCCCTACAATCAAATCGCTCCAGAAAAAGTGAAGCTATGTTCTGTTTTAATTTAAACACCGGCCAGATTAAGTCACAAATCAACCGTGAGCTTGTGGTTCTTTCTTAGGCAATTTCGAACACATAATTTAATTTTAATTAAAAGACCACAACCCAACTCAACCTAAACAGTCAGACAAATTTTAAATTAAACCAGGTTGTTAATTGTATGGTTTCTCTATTGTGAGTCTCTCTCTCTCTCTCTCTCTCTCTCTCTCTCTCTCTCTTTCAGGCCTATCCATGTCTCTATTTTGACGACTAGTCTCAGACCCACTCAAGAAAAAGGACAATAAATTCTCAAAATGAATATGTCAATTAAGATTTCTATAACCCACACTGCCCCAACTGTAAACAAACTCCCCACATGGTTATCAGCATGGTCAACAACTAAGAACTGTTGGTAACACTGCAACCTTTTTAATATGACAACTAGCTCACTTTTTTATTTCTTTTTGAGAGGACAGTTTTGTTTAAAGGGTGCAATGTGCATCAGACAGAAATCATGCATGTCTTTATTTTTTGATTTTGATTGTTCCTCAAAGAGGACATTCTCTACTAAAAATGCTTTCTGTAGCTCAGACTGCTTGAGCCATAGATGAGCTTGGTGATAACTGAAATGCATGATGAGTTTGATTTAATGCACATGCAGAGACAAATGAACGTGATTATAAAGTTTCCCAGCTTTTTTCAAATTAAAACATGATCTATCCCTTTCATTGAGCATCAACCTAACAGAACCTTGCCTACTGGCAGTAAAGGAATGTGATTAATGATGCATCTAGACCACAAACAAAATTTTATGGTAGGCTTGATTTTAGAATAAGTAAGTAATATTTATTCAAATAGTGTTTTTGAAGACAGTTTGCACAAAGTTGTTATTGTGCTAGAAGCAATTCACAAAAATACACAGTAAAAACATTGAAAATTTGAATAAAAAAACTCAATAAGATTAAACATGAGATGTTGACGTCTTACAGATCACTCAAATGCCATTCTGTATATGCAAATAGTAAACAAGTTGACCAGTAAGCAAGCCTTTACAGAGACTTGAGTGGTCACCAATTCCTGTTGGGCAGCACAAATTTAAGTGTGTGTATGAGTTGGAAAAGTAGGAGCTCATTACAAAGACACGCAGACGCACATTCAGTGCTCATGCTACTAGCATAACTAGCATGATATCTGCACAGTCAATGTGTACATGGCCCATTAATGGTACTACAAAACTACCCAATCAAATGTATGCAAATGATGCAATGAGCAACAACAACAAAGAGTATCAGCTCTTTCAAAACAGACCATAATTTAATTGGATTGTTTACTTTTACTTTATTTCGTCCTGTTTTGTTTTTTTTGTTTGTTTTTTCTGAGAAAGAAGAATAAAGGGCCATCCACACCAAGAATCATAATTACAGTATAAATATTAAAAAATTGTTCCAATTGGATGGCAGAGTCCATGCCGCTCTGCCGAGGTGTAGGACAAATAGATTAAAAAACTAATTTGTCCCTAATTTGCTGGACTCCTTAACAGCATCATGTGACATGTCCTCCCTCATTGTATGTATTTCTCTGTGTATGAGTGTATTGTTTGTTGTTATTTATTCACCTTGACACAACTATAATGACATTATATCATTGGGATCACTTTCTCATGACCAGGTGTGTATAGCTGGTGCATGTTGAATTTAGGAAACTTTTTTTGATGGTGTAACGTCACTTGAGTGATTACACAGTCTTGACTAATGTGCTATAAAACTTAGTATTGTGCCATACAAATTAGTATTTATCACTTATGGTGTAATATAAGGCTGGAAATTACCTGATAAAAACACAATAAAAACATCATTTGGCGCTGATAGAGTCTGCCTTTTTTTTTTTGTCCTTGCTGTTACCTGCACTGCTGTTTACAGAACGTTATCGCTCATCAGTCCACACAGAGTACATTGGATTACATTAATAGATGCTGTCAGTGAAATGTCATTTTGTATTTCTGTTGTGAGTAAAGTTGGCTTATGGTGCAACTAGTTGCTGTGCCTCAAAAATCTATTGCTCTAAATGAAAAATTGCACTGTAAATAAAAATGGTGACCACAGTAAAAAGATATAAAAAAGAGGGAAGAACACGTTGTGTCATTAGTTACTGTGATGACAACTGCAGCTTCATCCGGACCTATTTCAAGTGAAACAATGTCAAACTATGGTTCCCAGCAGAACTCAGACAGCTTTGTTGAGCCAAGGATGAGTCAATGACCTCTGCAGGATTTGCAAGTGCAAGCTGAAGAGAGGCATAAACGTAGCCATGAGAAGCGAGAAAAGAAGCTAAAGAAGAATTTTTTCAGCCCACAACTGTCTTCGGTTTGCCAAAAGCCTACAAGAAATTACAAACTACAGAAGAAACCCCATGCACTCTATACACCTTCAACACAAGTTTTACTGTAGATTTGACAGGAAAAGACTCAACCAACATTCCACTCAACCCATTTTTACAGCCACTCCTTTTCACACACTTATTGGTCCCACACCCAGTCTATCTAATGCATACTTACCTCCTCAAACTCCCCCCAACAAAGACCACCATTCCACCACTATTCCACCTCTAACAATAGAGCACAAATTATAGAGCCAACTGCTTAATAAGCTGAAAAAAACAGGTAAAAAAAAGGTGTCACCCTACACTTTAAAACATTTTGTTAAAAGAAATTTACGTTCATTTGGCAGGACAACTTTAACGAGTTACTGAATCTCTGCACAATCCCTGCCTGTTTTCAAATCCTGTAGAATATCACAAAAGGTGATCACCTTGTGGCCACCAAGGTTTTTGAAATACTCCTCTTGACCCTCCTCCTAACATTCATCAACCCTCTGGACCAAGGTTACTATCATTAACAAAACTGAACTTAAATAAAAATAAAAACAAAGCTTTTTCTTTCTTTTTAATAAAAATGATACCTAATTAAAACTGTAATGTAGGTTTACAAAACTAACCAAAATAAAATAAAATTATAGAGAATATATCCTTAGTTTTTGCGTCTGTCATGGTATTGGGTGGATATTGAATCCCCTCTAGTGACCATAATCTCTAGACTTGCATTCTAGCTTTTCTGTCCGCAGTAGTCACGTAGGAAACACATGGCTATTTTGCATAAAAAGCACATGGCTCATTTACATATAGGCTACATAGTGTTCACTGTAAATTAAATAGGTCTAAAAGCCCCTACATGAGTACACTCGAATTTTCTGAACCATATTAGTGTTCATGTCAGCCACATGCGAAGACTTTAACAGTGTTTGTAGGCCATTTATTGATTCCTGTAATTTTATTTCTTCATACAACAGAAAAACTCTTAGCTGTTTGGTCTGCACTTTAAGAGCATGCTGTTCCATCAATGTTTTACTCTTTGCTCATTAAAGAATAATGGAATGGTAAAATACATTTTGGGCCCAGTGTGTTGTAAGCGAATATGAATAATGTATACTTTGTTATTTGACAAATATGAGAAAGTACTGTAATGAATTATCTGGGAATTTGTCATCTACATGTATTATTGAATCGATATCCAAGCATATTGAACAATATCGAATCGAAATGACATTGAATTTAATCGTGATCCAAAGAATCAAAATCGAATTGAACTCTGAGGTTCTTGACAATACCCAGCCCTACTGGCTGGCATCATGGCGGTGAGGGCTTAACTTGGGAGAAAGCAACTTAAAGCGCTAAAAGACTAATATGAACAGCAAAACTAATAAAAACTAAACTAAAACTAAGCATTTTCAAAAAATAAAAGCAAACTAAACTACAAAAATTACTTTAAAAACTACTTTAAACTAAACTGAAATTGAAAAATAAAAGTAAAAAAAAAAAGAAAAATCAAAATTAAAACTAATAAAAAATCCAAAACTATTATAACCTTGCTTTGGACCCCAATATTTTTATTTTTATTTTTTTTTCAAGCCGAGCTAAAAGGTCTGTGGATGCTGCAGTCAACCCTGGCCTGCACCATCTTTATGTAAAATCAAAATTCTTTTATTTTAATCTCTGAATTCATCATCTTTGTACCAGTGGTTGTCAGTTCTCAAATTGTCAAGTTTTGTGACTTTTTTGTAGTTATTTGGAAAACCTGTATTCAATATAAAATCATAAAACCGTTGGGACAATTGTATCAAAACTCAGGACCACCTATTGATGTTGCTGATCTTTAGGTTAAGAAAACCATCCATGTACATTTTACAAGCAAATCCACTTTTATCAAAATTGACAACTTTCAAACAATTTGCAGTTACTCATTAGCATTGTCCAAACAGGTTCATAATGTCTCTACTAAAACTTGCCAACACTTTTCTAGAAAGGATGACCACATCTCCATAAAACAGTTGATAAGACACGTCACAGCAACATCAGGTAACTTTTTTGAGGAAGACTGCAGGAAGACAGCAGTTGAAACATGTTGAGGTTAAAAAAAAACTTAAATCATTTGTTTGTCAATAAAAAAAGTGTTAATAATACTCATTAACATGTTGAGATGTAAACATGAATTTCTATTCACATCTTCAGAGAGCTTACGTATAATGTGCCATGTGTCATGACACCACAGTCATGGGGACTTGGTTTCAATGTGTAGGACTTTGGAGATTTGGATGCTCACACATATTAAGCTTAGTTGCAGGCTCGGAACAAGAAGACATGCTCTGCTATTTGCAGCTCCATCTGTAGTCTGGGGGTGTCCTCAATTGTCCAACTATAAGAGTGAGTTTACTATAAGAGTGTTTTTTTCCTCAAAAGGATTCTTTTAAACATCTAACCCTTCCCTACTAATTAGAATGTCTTGTTTTACAGAGTTTCTCATCAGCTAATTTTCTAAGATGTTTCCCTTCAACCTCTACATAAGGAATTAGCAGCAACACTGCTTTTTTTATCGGGAGGGTCCCGGTGAGGATGCTGTTTTATATGTGTAGCATCACTGACATCATGTCCCGCCAGATTGGCTCACCCAGGAACATCTCTATTTAACATGGGATAAGTGACAACTAAATCAACCACATCCTGTTGTTGGGTTACTGTCAGATGCTGCGAGTTTTCTTCAAGCAATTCTCACGCCTGGCAGGGGGAGTGGACACCTCAGAGTCAAGAGGATCAGACTCTTCCTCCTCAACAAACTCTGGTACTGCACAGCAAACTGCTACTGCCCAACCCTCATATTGCCTGTTGAGCATTGATTTGACAGTCTGGTTTTACATCTCCCATCGGGGGTGGTTAAGATGTAATTTAGGTCACCAACCTTCTTCAACACCTAGTAGGGACCAGCAAAACCAGGTCCCAACTGGTCATGAGGTCCTTGGATCAACACTGCCACTAAAACACCTAGATCAAAGATGCACCTTACTGCCTCATCCCATTCTTTAGGCTGTGCTTCCACAAATGTTATTTATCATGCTCTTCAGGGTGCTATTAATGCCTCAAGAGCAACATGTCTTGGACCCTCCTTGAAAGCTCTAGGTAGCCTAGCTTACCTGAGCTTACCTGAGCTGACCTTCGCGTCGTGCCTAACAACACCCCTTAGTTGTTCTAAAATCACTGTAAATCATGACCTTGTGGGGCTTATTGTTTTCTAAAATGGTTGCTTCATACGTGGCAAGGTTTCATGAAATAAACACACAGTAACGAAAAATGCAATAATTTATTGATTACAAATAATCATTCTTCCGCCAAGCAATATAGGTCTTCGGCAAAACAATTAGCAGAATGGATGCCTAGCAACATAGACACAGCACGCTGATGATTATTAACATTTAACTGGGGTGACTAGTAACATTTATCTGGATATTGCCATCAGTTGTGCAATTGTTTTGTCACGTCCTTATTGGTGAAGTTGTTTTTTACTATTCCAGTGAAAACGTTATTGCTTGGTAAACGCAGCACCTTTCATCAGACACCAGGAACGGCTGATCGGTGGATCATTGATGTACCAGTTAAGTCCCACATGTAGGCCGACATAACTGCTGAAACCATAGGGTTTGCCTTTCCCGTATTTCGCAGTGGCATAAAACTGATGGAGAGACTGGTTCAGCTCCATTTTGGTGATTGATTTAAAGTCAATAGTCAGATCTTTCTTGGCACACCAGGTCTGAAAATAGCGAACTGATCACAACGTCTGTTTAATGGTCCCAGCTTTGTTTCTTGACTTTTCCAGCTCTTCAGTCTCCTTTCCTTTTTCTCTTCTTCCTCCATCCTGTCCATCTCTTTCCACCACTCATCCAGGTGTAGGTAAACCGTTAAATCAAAATTGGCAACAAAATCTGACATTTTGAAACAACTTGTTTGGCTGGCACTGTTATACTGTTGCAATGAGATCATAGCTGTCTGGTTGTAGAGTATTTTACAATGGCTTGGAATATGGCTCAGCCAATCAGAATCAAGGAACAGAACTGAATTTGTTTTTTATGAAACCGTTCTATAACTCCCTGTGACTGTGGATGGTATGCTGATGAGTATCTTATTGCTATTCTCAACTCAGCCATTACTTGCTGGTATGTTTGAATGTAAAATTGGAACCTCTATCTGACTGAATAGTATGTTGCAGACCTGCCCAAGAGATAAACCAAGTGATCTACAATGGTTTTCACCTTAATGCCTCTTAGCAGTAAAGCTTCAGCATAGCGTATGGCTACATCCAAGATGGTGAATAAATATTCATTACCTAATTTATGGGAAAGGCCTGACACAATCACTCATGATGTCTGAAAAAGCCTCCCTGTGCAGGGATTTCAACAGTGCAACCGGTGGAGCCCCAACAGATTTTCCCACCACCTGACATGCATAACATGATTGACAAAACCACTGTACATCTTTTCTGGTGCTCGGCCAATAAAAGTGATGACTGATTCGCTGCAAGGTTTTCTTTGTGCCCAAGTGACCACCAAGAGATGACTCATGGGCCAGCTGCATCACCTGAAGATGGTTAACCAGGGGCAAAACCACCTACTCATGCACAATTCACTCTTAATTTTCAGGCCCTGCAGCCGGCCTCCATTTCTGAAAGAGAATGCCATCTTAAACTAAATAGCCTGTAGGCACATCTCTAGCATCCCTGACACAGGTTGCCGTTTTTAGAGTATAGACTAGTGATGGATCCTCTGCTGCTTTTCCACTAGCGTCTGGTTACACGTTATTGACTCAGAACTAGAGATGGTCCAGATTCATCGGAATCGAGATTCATCGCGATGTTTAACATGACGATTTGGCATTGATTATTTAGCGTAGATGCTTTGCGCAGAAAATGGAACCAAATAAATGTAAGCGGAACCAAAGATATGTGACGCGCACGCCGACCGGACAGTTTAGCGACTGGGACAACAGGAAGCAACAACTGCGTCGTGTGAAGCGTTGGAAAATGGCAACCGCGACGCCGCTTACTGCTCCAAAAGAGCGTTTAATAGTGTCGCCACCCGGACTAAGCGCCAGTGTTTGGAAGACGTTCGGGTTCTATGTAGCCTGGTTAACCATCCGCTTCCACATCGTTTCACTTTGTGAGAAGCGTCTGGCCACTCTCCATTGAGAAACG
>JAQFJB010337257.1:0-22258 GCA_029874875.1 Naso minor
TTCTGTCAGTCACACATTCAGGCTTTGGTTGTCTGCTGAACTTTTTGAGTGATTTCAAATGATTTTAAGCAAATCTTTGAAAATATGCACTCACAAAAAAGGCACCTCTTTGTTGGTGGAGGGGAAGCTGAGTTTGAATTTGGCTGAGTGGGGGAGGGGAGGGTTACAGCTTGGCAGCAACTTTACTCTGCTCCTTTGTTTGTTGGTGGGGGGAAGGGTGAGAGGGCACATAATTTAACAACACTGTCAAAGTTCCACTCAGTAACAGCTTGAAGGAATTTGTGCTGATGTTTTATGTTACTCTACTACACTGTTAAAATTAAAGTGTATAAAGACAGAAAAAAACCCTGTCATGTTGAAGTATATGACATATTTCAAATTAACAGTTTATTCATGTAATTTTAATACAATTTTCCTGTCAGATTGAAATATGGAAAAGAATGGTACATTTACTGGAGAAAAACTGCTTTAAGAAAATAATGACACGCACATTCAAGAGATGGAGCTATTGCAAGAGAAATTGGCACTCCCCTCTACCTCCAGTCCTGTCCCCCCCATTTGCCCTACACCTACCCTTGTCCTTCTCTTGGCCTTGTTTACATGCTGATAAATGGGATGGATTTAGTTTTCACACATTCTGTTGCTGTGCCAGAGTAAGTTAAGGCTGTTCCTAGGTTTGCATTCTCTCAGTAACAGTGGTTTGAGACCCTCTGTAAGACATATAGGCATCCCTTCCCTATTGAATTGTTGATTTAATTGGACGTGTTGATTTTAAGGGAATGATTTTCTAAAACGATACTTCAGATGTCCCAAATCCCTTTCCCCTCATGTTTGATGTCCCAAAAATCTCCTAATGCCCTTTTGATGTCCCTGTCCGGGGACAGTGCCAAAAAGAAGTGAAAAGACCGTGTGAAAACGGCGTTGGAAGGGTATTGGACTATTAACTTGGTCCCTGCGCCGCCTGCCTTTCTTCCTCTCAATGTGTAGCAGTGCAGGAGGTGTCATGGCCCGAGGAGGAAAAGAAAAAGAAAAAAAAATCACGCTCAAGAACTACCACTGAGGCCTACGCGATAAGCATGAGGAAGCATGCTCGAAAACGCACATTTTACATCTACAGCCTTATCTTCAAGTGTCGTTAAAAAAGAAGAAGAAATTCAGAAAGAAATAAAAGCCTTTTTCTTTTTAGTTTTTGTGAAAGATGGATGTTGAGAAAAAGAATTCCATGTTCTGTCTTTCCTAGTAGTTATGGATGGAAAGGTTAACAGGACTGACGCAAAGAAAGTAAACTGTTGAATGTATTTTTTTTTTCCTTTTTACAGCCATTGCTGTTCACTACAGTAATTTCTATGTGAATTTATATAAAATTGAGTTTTGTAACGACTGATTGCAGTTTAAACCAATAAACATTTCATGTCACTTTTTCTTCCTGCAGCTACCACATCAAACCAGCCACCAGTCAGGAGGTGCGGAGGGCGGTGGAGACGGAGGCGTCGTTGCTCTTCACCGAGTCTCAGAAGGAGAACGTCAGCCACTATCTGGCCCATTCTGCTTCTGTAGCTGAGCAGCACTACAGAATGCGGGTGGATGCATCAATTGTCAGAACGGCCACACTGCTGGACACCCTGGGAGGGTGAGTTTCCTCATTATCTCATTTCACAAGGCAGCCATGCATCACAATCACATCTGACGCTTGCTTACCAGGTTGTAATATTTTAACCCTTATTTTCCTTTATTTTACAGCCTCTCTCCATCAAAGCAGTCCTCGGACAGCGACCAGACCCCCCCTGATCAAGCCAACAGGCCCGCAGGGAGGAACTTTCCTGACTTGGTCAGGATATTCCCTGTGACCAAAGACGGCCAGCCTCCACCCAAAAAGGCGAGGGTGGAGGCAGGGTTTTCTGAGGACCGTGTCCATTATGACAGGTGGCGAGCTTGTCAGTGTGCAGAGAGGCGGCAATATCTGTTGTGTAAGTACTCCTAACCCCAATACACTAATGCACCATTGATTATCAAATCAATAAGTCAATCAAACTGTATAATTTATTTACTGTGGCAAATGACTGGCATGACTGAAAGTTTTTCTGTTCTTTTTTCAGCACACTTCAATGCCAGGAAGCCAGTGGTGGGGAAGGTGCAGAGGCTCATAGAAAAGGAGGGGTGGACGGTCAACTGTCCGAAGGCCGAGGATATTGTGAGGCTGTGGACACCGGCCCCCAAGTTCACCATTGAAACAGACCCTAAAATTATTAGGTGTGTGTCTCACCAGAACTGGAAAGGGCTGGTGATTAAGGACTTTCAGGGTGACAAACGGCTGGGTAAGAAAACCTTTCATTTTCCTTTCAGTTTCTGCTCAGTGTTCTGAATGTCAAAGTGAAGAAAGATTTCATTCAAACTTTGCCAAACTATAATTATTAACTTCTATGTGTCATTGTTTTGATCCAACTCATGATGTCATGTTCTCTTGATAACAGGTGTGGTCGCAGCCCAGCGGTTTGCAAAAGGAGACATAGTATGTGATTACCACGGGAAGGTGATCACAGCTGCTGAGGGGCGCGCGAAGATGCAGGACCCAAACATTCAGCCGTCCTACCTTTTCTTTTTTAAGGCTGGGCAGAAGGACCTCTGCATAGACGCTGAGAGTTTTCCTTGCGAGTGCCACCCGAATCGGGAGACATTCGGAAGGAGAATTAATCACTCGAAAAAACATCCCAATCTAAAGCCACTGCACTGCGTGCTCATGGAGGACGGGGAGGACAAGGATGTCATCCTCTTCAAAGCCATGAGAGACATTGCAGTGGATGAGGAATTATTTTTTAATTACGGGGTGAATAGGAAGTCCTTTAGGGGAGGAGGACTTGAACTGGAGTGGCTTGAGAGTTAGGGTACACTCTGTGCTGAGCCCCTGCCCAGTCCGGGCGTTGGATCAGTACAATGCGCCCTATCGCTTGCCTGTCATGTACAGTATTAAGTGTGCCCTTATTTTTTGCACATTCATACTAAGTGTTGTACGAAATTAAAAATGTTTTCATATAAAAGTTGATTTTGTTTTGTCTTTATTTTGTGTCTGAAATGTATTAAAACTAATCACCGGAACGGCTTCTACTGCAGGTTTGAGAAACTCCCATTCACACCTCTCACCCACACAAAAGGAATACCTACACCCCTCCCCCAAGACCCCTCTAAGGAATGTGAGGGGGATGAGTGTCGCGCAAAACTTTGATCAAATTCTGGCCACTCATTGCCCTCCAGTGGGTGAGACACAGATTACACCCATAGTGCACAAAATTCTGGCCACACACTGCCCTCCAGTGGGTGACACGCAGATTACACCCATAGTGCACAAAATTCTGGCCACACACTGCCCTCCGGTGGGTGAGACACAGATTACACCCATAGTGCACAAAAAATACATTAAGTATATTTTTTTGTTCATGACTGTGGCCCAGCCTGCAGAGAAGCACTTCTTTTGGTATTTCTTTAGGTATTTAGCCGATTCCGATGCTGCAACCATGTAGATGGGTGCTCCCGCGAGCTCCCAGCTCCAACATGCATTGACAGAGTAGCTCTTGCAGCGTTGTCCATCTATTTGGAAATCGTGGCACTTTGCTGGATTGACCTTCAACCCTGTCATTGCAGAGTATTTGTCCAAGACTGCCATGCTCTTGGACATCCCCTCCCATGAATGGCTGAGGAGAACAAGATCATCCGCAAAGGCCATAGCCGCAATGTGTTGGCCCTTGATGTCAATACCAACCTCCAGTTCCTCTAGTTTATAGAGGAGTGGGTCAATGGACAGATTGAAAAGAATTGGGGATAAGGGGTCTCCCTGCTTAACTCCCCGCTTCAAAACAATCTGGCTGGTAACGCCCTTGGTTGTACCTATAACGGTGTGGCAGCCCTCATATGAACTGGCAATGAGTCGAAGAACAAACTCATCTACGCCCTTCCTTCTTGAGGCTTCCAACATGTGCTCGTGAGCAACGGTGTCAAAAGCCTTAGCCAGATCCACAAAGACGACTGCCAGGAACCGTTTAGTCCTCTTACAAACCTTGAAGAGTCCATCAAGGATCACCAGGTTTTCAGAGCAGCCACGGACTTCAATGAAACCCCTCTGTCTCTCGTGTAAGGGACAGGCTCTAGCCAGCCGCCTGGCCAGAATTGCGGAAAAGGTACGGAGCATCACTGAACCAATGGTGATTGGACGCCAATAGTTCAGATCACCGAGCAGACTCGCATGATTCCTTTTAGGAATGAGGGTGGTTCTACTGCCCTTGAGTCTGGAAGGAAGTTTACCATTCAGGAGGATGGCATTAAATAATGCCACCAGTTTGGTGCCCCTGGGATCCCAGCCTATCAATGCATCCCGGGTGACTCCGTCGGCTAGAGATTTCTTATCGCCCATGCTTTTCCTCCAATCTCTATCCCAACTCATGAGTCATATGCACGACTGAGTCTGTGCCGTGGAGAATAGGGTTCTGCGGGGCAGTCCCCTCCTCATCTGACGACGGGGGGTTCCTGAAACAGGAGCACCGGGGCCACCACCCAGATTTCCCAAACGCACTAGATTCCTCATTCTAATCGCCCTAACGTTTCCGACACTAAGGTTCAGAAGAGATCGCCTTCGCCCATGACGGTATGCAGCACTGATGAATCGGCTTGGAGTAGTAGTCGCTTCGGGGGTGGCGGGTCTTGCACCATGACCCGCCCCAGTCACTCGCCAAGCACCAGGAGAAGCCATACCGTCATCCATTCATCTAACTTCGCGGCGCCCGTCTTTGCCGCTCCGGATTCGGGGATCTGAACCCGACTCATCTCTTGGAATCGACTAACCCATGTTCAACTGCTGTTCACATGGAACCCTTCTCCACTTCGGCCTTCAAAGTTCTTGTTTGAATATTTGCTACTACCAGCAAGATCTGCACTCGCAGTGGCTCCACCGAGACCCATGCCCTAGGCTTTCGTGCGCACCGCGGCGGCCCTCCTACTTGTCGCGGCTTAGCCCTCGCGGCTCTGACGGCCAGCGATGGCCGGGTATGAGCCCGACGCTTCAGCGCCATCCATTTTCAGGGCTAGTTGATTCAGCAGGTGAGTTGTTACACACTCCTTTGCGGGTTCCGACTTCCATGGCCACTGTCCTGCTGTCTATATCGACCAACACCTTTTCTGGGGTCTGATGAGCGTCGGCGTCGGGCGCCCTAACACGGCGTTCGGTTCATCCCGCAGCGCCAGTTCTGCTTACCAAAAGTGGCCCGCTAGGCGGCTCGCATACCATGCCCGGCTCCAAGCCAGTGAGTCGGGCTTCTTACCCTTTTAAAAGTTTGAGAATAGGTTGAGATCGTTTCGGCCCCAAGACCTCTCGTCATTCGCTTTACCAGATAAAACTGCGAGACTGTCGAGCGCCAGCTATCCTGAGGGAAACTTCGGAGGCAACCAGCTGCTTGATGGTTCGATTAGCCTTTCGCCCCCATAGCCAGGTCGGACGACCGATTTGAACGTCAGGACCGCTGCGGAGGAACAAACTCCCGAAATATCAACATTGGCTGAGAAATATCAGAGTGAAAAGTGTGAAAATATTTGACGTATGGATGACTTTGTGTAGTTTAAGTGTGTGCTGTTTAGTATTTGTGCTTGATTTCAAATTATTTTGAGCAAGTCCTTGAAAATATACACACACACACACACAAAAAACAAAATCATATTTAATACAAAGATACGTAGCAGGGAGTATTTGGAGATAAAGTTTGTGTCAGTTTATAGGTTTGCAAAAGCTGACTGTTCATTCTCACAAGCTGTGAAATGTGGGGAATCTTCACCACCGGTGGAACAATATCCTGAAACCCATTCACACCTTGAATGGAATGTTGGAATGTTAAGATTTTGATAGGTCAGGATTGCTAAATAACTTGTTTTAACATTTGAACCATTTTGAACATCACATTTGTAATTTCTTCATTTCATGACTAACATTTGCAGTTGAGAAAAAAACATCTTTGAAAATTATTTTAACATTGAAGGAATTATGGCTAGAGGATGAGCCTGGTATCAAAATTAAAAAAAAAATGAGAGGCAATATACACAAGAAAACATATGTGATACAGAGAGAAGCCACAGAGAGTATTTGGAGATCAGTTTGTGTCAGTGAAGAGCTTTGCAACAGCTGACTCCTCATTTTTGACAAATCGTGAAATGTGGGGAATCTTCTCCACCGGTGGAACAAACTCCAAAACATCAACATTGGCTGAGAAATATCAGAGTGAAAATGTGAACATATTTGATGTATGGATAACTTTGTATAGTTTAAGTGTGTGTTGTTTTGTCTCTCTGCTGATTATTAGAAGTATAAGGATTCATTGAAGATGAGAATTCACTAAAAACTTCACGTGAAACCCAATTTTGGGCACACATTCAGGGATTTTGCTGTGATTTTCTGATCTCAAGTAATTCCTTGACAATGTACACAAGAAAACATATGTAATACAGAGAAAAGTCACAGTGAGTGTTTGGAGATTAGTCTGTCTAAGTTAATAGGATTGCAAAAGCTGACTCCTCATTTTTGACAGATAGTGAAATGTGGGGAATCTTCACCACCGGTGGAACAAACTCCCGAAATATCAACATTGGCTAAGAAATATCAGAGTGAAAATGTGAACATATCTGATGTATGGATGACTTTGTATAGTTTAAGTGTGTGCTGTTTAGCATCTGTGCTTATTATTAGAAGTATAAGGATCCATTGAAGATGAGAATTCACTAGAAATTTCAGGTGAAACCAAATTTTTGGCTCACATTCAGGCTTTGGCTGTAATTTTCTGCTGACCTCTGACCTTTTTGGGTGATTTCAAATTATTTTGAGCAAGTCCGTGAAAATACACACACACACACACACACACACACACACACACACACAACCACAAAAAACAAAAACAAAAGCATATTTAATACAGAGATAGGTGGCAAGGAGTATTTGGAGGTAAAGTTTGTGTCAGTTAATAGGTTTGCAAAAGCTACCTGTTCATTCTCACAAACCGTGAAATGTGGGGAATTTCACCACTGTTGGTACAATATCCCGAAATATCAACATTGGCTGAGAAATAGAGTGAAAGATGTGAACATATATGATGTATGGATAATGTTGTATGGTTGAAGTGTGCAGTGTTTTGTGCTGATTATTAGAAACATAAAGATTCATTTTAGATGAAAAATACTCAAGTTAGTCTCACTTGCTATACTCATCTGAGTGAAATGTACTACTTTTAGGTGAGTATTGCAAGTGAGATTACTTGAGTATTTTTCATTAAAAAAAAGTGATTCTTGTAAGTAAATGTTACTTCATATCCTGAATAAATATTACAAGCACTTTCTGTGTGAAAAAACTTTCCGAGCTTTTTCCAAGTAAATGTCATTCCAAAATTTTTCAGTGGTGAGATGTGGGGAATTTTCACCACTGGTGGTACAATACCCCGAAATATCAACATCGGCTGAGAAATATCAGAGTGAAACATGAACATATTTGATGTATGGATGACTTTCTACAGTTCAAGATTATTTTAAAAATTAGTTTCTATCTCTTTATAGTGTGTAAAAGCTTTCTGTTTTCATGTTTACTTCTGACAAGGGCACCGACAGTGCTGAAACCCCCATTAGCTGAAACATTTACATAATTGCCATGCAGAGTGACCACTGGACAATTCACACATTCTAGCAATTTACACGGTATTGTCTGGCTAGTTTCATGTTCTCTCTCTCCATCTTGTGCTGCCTCCTGGTTGGCTGGTTGATAGATATCATAGTAACATAACAATAGGGGGGTGTGGCCCACCCTCATGAGCAGAAACTAGTATAAATATTTGAGGTAAATCCAATGCACTTCCACTGTTTTGTTTCGACAAGACGGATCTGCTGCATCACTGCATCAAGGTTTTTGCCTGGATTTTTGACTCTTTTGCTGTTCCATTCTACTTCCAATCTGCAATGGCTGACCAAGCTCAGAAGAGGTAAGATTTTGTCTTCCTTAATTTTATTTGCTTGAGTTATTGATGTTTCCTTCAGTGAATTATTTCTGCATTCTGAATTTAAGAGTTGGAATTGGCTGGTATTTTATCAGTTCATCAAATAGGTTGAACTTTTTTTTGCTTACTTTTACTATCTTTGATATTTGGAGATATTCACTACATAAGGGATTTGTTTGTTACACAAACATTTTCTATACACTGAAGCAGGTAAAAAACTTTGTGTGTGTGTTGACTTGCTCTTTGCATCTTGGATAATTATTGCTATATGAGTCATTCTGGGTCAAATCACCCAATTTTTAGAAAGTTGTTGGCATTTTTGTCATTTTTGAGGGCCCATTTCTCATCAAATACATATCTCACCAGCCTGTAATGATAATAAACTAATGAGACTATCACATAGAACAGGTTTCTGTAATATGGAGCTTTTTGAATGTTGTTTTGTGGAGTTATGACTTCCTAAAATTGCCAAAATCTGCATTTTTGACTATTTTTGCCAGACTATTGGCCAAGTTTAGGGATCGATATATCTGTAAATGTAATATCCAGAGCCCTGTAATTTCTTGAGGTAGTTTTCTGGTACACAGAGAATACAGAATGTCATTTTGAGGGATTTGTTTCGTTTTGATTTGAAGAAATGCTGCATTAAGAAAGCTTCATATTACATAACCTGTTCTATGGGATCGTGGGATTTGTATTTGATAAGAAATGGACCCTCAAAATTAACAAAAATGCAAACATCTCATTGTGCCACTGATTTGCGGGACATTTTCAGGATATGCTTTTTTTATGACTGTCTACATAAAGAAATATTTTGGGAATTTTTTGAGTCGGTCGAGCAACAGCCGACCGATTTGACACGGAATTGTCAAATTGTCAAATGATTTGACACGGAATGACCCATATATAACGCATGACTTGACCATGTTTTTGTCATTATCTTTTAGGATCCCTGAACGCAACTATGTGCACTGCTTACGGTGCCACAAGCCACAGGACAGACTTTCAGCCCATCTGGCGAGGGTGTGTATGAAAAACAGCACACCAGAAGAAATAGCAGCGGCGGTACAGGAGGCAAAGGCATCGGCCAAGGAATGGATCCGGTACGGCCGGACCTGGGATTATAATGATCTGGTCAATGACATGCCCCACCGCCCCTGTCGTATTGCTTTGGTGAGGAAGCTCGTCCAGCGTGGATTCTTTGTTCTTCATATGCCCCATGAGTCAGACATGGTCCTTGACTCAGAGCCTGACACCAACTCTGCTGCCGCCGCCACCACCCCTGCTGCCGCCGCCACCACCTCTGCTGCTGCCGCCACCACCCCTGCTGCCGCCGATGCTGCTCCCACTGCTCCTGCCACCTCCAGCTCTGCCTCTGTGGGCCCACAGGGCTCCTCGCCCAGTGACACTTCCTCCTCCTCTGATCAGGATGACGGGACCCGAGATCCTTCCTGGCAAAAGTAAGTACATTAAAGCACATATATGTGACATTTATAAGTTGATTTTGATTTGAGTTTGAACAATGCATTTATTATGTGATTTTTAATCCTTTTTCTTTGTGTCATTGTTTTACAGACCTCTTCCCACCGCGACCACCTCTGTACGGTCAAAAATGAGGGACGCTGGTCTCTATGAGAAATTCCACGAGGACGCTGTGATCCTCGTTGACTTTAAAAAATACCTTAGTGAGACCCTGGGTGTCCCCAACTGCCAACAGGAGGTAAAATGTCTTTATAAATGATTTTTCAGTAGAGTAAAAAAAAAATAAATAAAAAATTGGAGGGCCATTACTTAAAAAAAGCTGGGAAAGTTTTTTTTCCCACTCAGAAGGTGCTTGTATTCTTTGCTCAGAACATTATCAAGTAACATTTATTTTCACGAATCATTTGTTTTTATGAAAAATACTCAAGTAATCTCACTTGCAACACTCATCTGAGCGAAATTTGTTATTCATAGGTGAGTACTGCAAGTAAGTTTACTTGAGTGTTTCTTAAAAAAATCAGTGATTCTTGTAAGTACATAAAACTTAATATACTGAGTAAAGATTACAAGCACTTTCTGTGTGAAAAAACTTTCCTAGCTTTTTTTAAGTAAATGTCATTCCAGATTTTTTCAGTGCACCAATTGCAGTACCGTTACACACATCTAGTTTCTTTGTATGATGCTAATGTTAACATTTCTTTCCCATCATCTCTATTCAAAGGTCGACAATGTGTCACGTTTCCTGCGGTACCTGCAGCCGTGCGGGGTTGAACCAACAATGGACTTCTTGAGTAGGAGCCAAGAAACCCGGGAGTACATCAGCAGCCTGCGCCGCACAGAAATGACTGCAGCCACCATCATAAATTACATAAAGAACATGATCAGGTTTGTCGACTACCTGAAAACCAGGCTAGACTTGACGACCACAAACAAGGACCTCCGTCATAACCTCCAGGCCTTCAAGGAGTTTTTGCAGACCATGAAAAAGCCTGTCTCAAAGACTCATTCGAGGGACGTGTGCAAAACAAGGTAAATCTTTGCCTTTGCTATGCATTTAGTATTGTCCTATTTCTGTTGATTACTACAACCATGCATGCCGTGTTTTTAATAACCTGTCATTTTTTTTGTTTGCTTTTTTTTTCTAATCTAGATATAATCGACTGATGGAGGGCACACGGAGTGTAAAAGACTGCCAGGAGATTTTGAGGGTAGCAGAGGCTGACATGCTCTCTACGTTTGGCAAGTTCATCAATGCCATTCCGGTGTCCGAAACGGAAAAGACCACATTCCGCTACTACTGCGAAGCGATCCTGGTTCTGAAGCATTTTCAGCGCCCAGGAGCTGTGGAAGGCATGACTGTGAGTGCATATATTTTAACAGCTTTTGTTTCCTTGCATGTGCTGAAAGTCTCCTAGGCAGCTAATTCCTGACAATATACACATTTATCCTTATTTTTTATCTTACTTTAGCTTGTATTTTTGCTTGATCACAGAGGTGGGAGATTAGAGTGAAAGGCATCTCTTTGTTGGTGGAGGGGAAGCTGAATTTGAATGTGGCTGAGTGGGGGAGGGGAGGGTTACAGCCAAACAACTACTTTACTCTGCTCCTTTGTTTGTTGGTGGGGGGGAGGGTGAGAGGGCAAATAATTTAACAACACTGTCAAAGTTCCACTCAGTAACAGCTTGAAGGAATTTGTCCCTTTGCATGTGCTGTAATGTCTTTTTGGAAATTAATTCATGAATGCATTTCCATTCTTCCATTCTTTACCAGGCAACTGAGTGGGTGAACAGAAAGCCATCCAATGGAAGAGTAGTGATCGGCGTCAGCCAACACAAGACGGCCACTATGCAGGTGGCCACATTTGCCCTGACCCAGGAAGAGGAAGCTGTAAGTTCTTTAGCAGCCAAATATGCTCACCACTCATGTTTTAGTATGATACAAATTTTCTACTGCTTACAATGTTTTACAGTCAAGTAATTGACTCTTTTGTTCCCACAGTGGTTTCAAGCATACTACAAACACATACGTCCGGGATACCTCAGCAGCCACAATGACAATTTTTTCATTTCTTCGAGCGGCAGCCCCACACACAGTGTCACCAATGACATTGCGCGGCTTCACGAAATGTGAGTACCTACATAAATCCATGAACTGATGTATAAATGTTTTGCGTTATTCTCCTACGCTGTTAAAAATAAAAGTGTACAAAGACTGTAAAATTAACAGTTTATTCATGGAGTTTTGATACAGTTTTCCTGTCAGATTGAAATATGGGAAAGAATGCTACATTTACTGGAGAAAAACTGCTTTAAGAAAATAATGAGAAAAAAATTGTAAAATTTACGAGGAAAAATGGTTAGTTTTTTTTTTTTTTTACAATGCATCAAACACAATCATATCACAATTAAGATTTCATGTCACTTTTTCTCCCTGCAGCTACCACATCAAACCAGCCACCAGTCAGGAGGTACGAAAAGCGGTGGAGATGGAGGCGGCGTTGCTCTTTACTGAGACTCAGAAGGAGAACGTTCGCCACTATCTGGCCAATTCTGCTTCTGTGGCTGAGCAGCACTACAGAATGCGGGTGGATGCATCCATCGTCAGAACGGCCACACTGCTGGACACTCTGGGAGGGTAAGTTTCCTCATTCTCTCATTTCACAAGGCAACCCTGCGTCACAATCACATTTGACGCTTGCTTACCAAGTTGTAATATTTTAACCCTTATGTTCCTTTATTTTACAGCCTCTCTGCATCAAACCAGACCTCCCCTGATCGAGCCAACAAGCTTGCAGGGATGGACTTTACTGACTTCGTCAGGATATTCCCTGTGACCAAAGACGGCCGGCCTCCGTCCAAAAAGGCGAGGGTGGAGGCAGGGTTTCCTGAGGACCGTGTGCATTATGACAGGTGGCGAGCTTGTCAGTATGCAGAGAGGCAGCAATATCTGCTGTGTAAGTACTCCTAACCCCAATACACTAATGCACTATTGATTATCAAATCAATAAGTCACTCAAACTGTGCAGTTTATTTACTGTGACAAATGACAGGCATGACTGAAAGTTTTTCTGTTCTTTCTTTCAGCACACTTCAATGCCAGGAAGCCAGTGGTGGGGAAGGTGCAGAGGCTCGTAGAAAAGGAGGGGTGGACGGCCAACTGTCCGAAGGCTGAGGACATTGTGAAGCTGTGGACACCAGCCCCCAAGTTCACCATTGAGACAGACCCTAAAATTATTAGGTGTGTGTCTCACCAGAACTGGAAAGGGCTGGTGATCAAGGACTTCCAGGGTGACAAACGTCTGGGTAAGAAAACCTTTCATTTTCCTTTCAGTTTCTGCTCAGTGCTCTGAATGTCAAAGCGAAGAAAGATTTCATTCAAACTTTGCCAGATTGTAATTATTAACTTTTATGTGTAATTGTTTTGATCTAACTCATGATATCATGTTCTCTTGATTACAGGTGTGGTCGCAGCCCAGCCATTTGCGAAAGGAGACATAATATGTGATTACCACGGGAAGGTGATCACAGCTGCTGAGGGGCATGCGAAAATGCAGGATCCGAACATCCAGCCGACCTACCTTTTCTTTTTTAAGGCTGGGCACCAGGACCTCTGCATATACGCCGAGAGTTTTTCTTGCGAGTGCCACCCGAATCGGGAGACATTCGGAAGGAGAATTAATCACTCTGAAAAACATCCCAATCTGAAGCCACTGCACTGTGTGCTCATGGAGAACGGGGAGGACAAAGATGTCATCCTCTTCAAAGCCATGAGAGACATTGCAGTGGATGAAGAATTATTTTTTTAATTACGGGGTCAATAGGAAGTCCTTTAGGGGAACTTGAACTGGAGTGGCTTGAGAGTTAGGGTACAGTCTGTACTGAGCCCCTGCCCAGTCCGGGCGTTGGATCAGTACAATGTGCCCTTTCGCTTGCCTGTCATGTACAGTATTAAGTGTGCCATTATTTTTTGCACATTCATACCAAGCGTTGTACGAAATAAAAAATGTTTTCATATAGAAGTTGATTTGGTTTTGTCTTTATTTTGTGTTTGAAATGTATTAAAACAAATCACCTGAACGGCTTCTACTGCAGGTTTGAGAAACTCCCATTCACACCTCTCACCCACACAAAAGGAATACCTACACCCCTCTCCCAAGACCCCTCACCTGCACTAAGGAATGTGAGGGGGATGGGTGTCGTTTTGGCCACACACTGCCCTCTGGTGGGTGAGACACAGATTACACCCATAGTGCACAATAAACACATTTTGTATATTTTTGTACATGACTGTGGTACAGCCTGCTGACAAACACTTCTTGGTAACACTTTACAAGAACCATAATTTGGTAAATAGACTATTTATGCTGTTTATAAATGATGATTAAACATTAAGAAACTGTGTTAACCATTTTTACATGGTCTACTTACCATTTATAAATGACGGTTATTGTAAAGTGTTACCCACTTCTTTATACTAGTCAGCATGGTAGATTTCAGCCGCACAGACAACCCGATGCAGTTTCCTGCATACCTATGAACTGACACAAACTTTTTCTCGAAATACTCCCTGCTACCTATCTGTATTACATATGTTTTTGTTGTGTGTGTGTGTGTGTGTGTGTGTGTGTGTATATTTTCCAGGCCTTGCTCAAAATAATTTGAAGTCACCCAAAAAAGCCAGAGCTCAACAGAAAATCACAGGCAAACGTGTGCCCAAAATTTGGTTTCACATGATGGAATTCTCATCTAAAATGAATCCTTATATTTCTAATAATAAACACAGAGACTGAACAAATAACAAATCAAGTGACGTCGGCACTGTGAACAAACCCACGGGCCGGCGGAAGAGGTCACAGGAGAATGTACCCCAAAGAAATGTTTCTAGGTGTAATTTGCACCAAATGAGGTGAAAATCACAAAATGGCCATTTCAGGAACAGACTTAAATGAAGTGAATATCGATGCATTTGGAGGACTAAAGGTGAAAGGGGATGAGCGCCGCCGAGGTCAAAGTTCAATCCTCAGTGGGCACCCAGGAAATGGGGACAGACATGAATCACTGCATTGCACCATGAGTGGTGCAGAGCAGAATGAGTTTTGGCAAAATACTGCATGAAATTTGGGATTAAAAGGCTGACAATAACAAATCAAGTGACGTCGGCACCGTGAACGAACCCACGGGTCGGCGGAGGAGGTCACAGGAGAATGTTCCCCAGTGAAATTTTTATAAGCGCAATTTGCACCGTATGTGGTGAAAATCACAAAATAGCCATTTCAGGAAAAGACTTGAATGAAGTGAATTTCGAGGCATTTGGAGGACTAAAGGTGAAAGGGAACGAGTGCCGCCGAGGTCAAAGTTCAAGCCTCAGTGTTCACCAGGAATTGGGGACCAGGGTAACCCAAAAATGTGAAAATGTTAAAAAAAAAAAAGCAAAGAAATGCAGCAATTTTGCATGAAAATGAGAGTTTAGTGGTTGAGAAGGACAAAACAAGTCACACCAGCAGTCTCAACAGCCCACAGGCAGGCAGAAGGGCAGAGGGAGAAAGTTCCCCAGAGAGCAATGCACCACCGGTGGTGTAGGGAAAAATGGAAGTATTAAAAATGATCCAAATGTACAAAAATGGCATAAAAGTACAGATTAAGAGTGTCACTGTGACAAATGAAGAGACTGTAACTTCATTTTAACTTTTCAAGCTGTGAAAATGTCAGTCACCACATGTGGCGCATTGCCGCACTGACGCATGGTGCAGGCGTGCACCACTGGTAGTGATCTCAGTGCTCGGGTCAGAAAGGTCTGTAATCTTTTATGAACTTCATTTGATTTTGGGAAAAAAAAATACATTTGGGCATTCCATTGCTGCATAATGTTGCCATATGGCATCGCACCCCAAAGTACCCCCCAAAAAAATAAAATCTAAAAAATAAACTTTATTTATTTGAGACCATTTTAAATGATAGGCAATACTGAAACATTTTTTCCCATGGTTACATGATAATGCGTGCAGTAGAGGGTTAAGCACAAATCCACAAAAAAAAAAAACTACTCAAGTACTGTACTGTACTATACTATGTACTACTGTACTTACTATGCGCCTTTGAGAACGGGAGTATCATGACCCCCCCAGGAGAAAATCTCACTCTAGCCTGCTTTCAAAACTTGAGAGCCCTGCTACTGAGGGAAGACAGCGCAAGAGAATATTCAATACAAGCCCACCGCTGGGACTTACATATGCGTTAAGCGCGATTGAATCTCACACCGTTTCTAAAATAAAGACAACGAGTTTACGGCCAATTCATTTGTTCATCAAGTTTTTAAATCCCCCATACAGAGTAATAATAACACGGGCAGGATTTACGTCTTGTCTTCTTCAGTCTTAATAACTTTGGACCTCAATTTCGTTGTACCACTGCCCCACTCAGGCGAGATGTGGAAAAATCCGTACAGATTTCCTGTGGAACGCACTCTATGGTCGTACGTACTGTCAAATGCTGATATTGTCCATTGAAAACGTTAAAGGCACGCACAACTGCTGCCTACTGTAGTTAAATCTGCGGTCCTTTAGGCATTTTTCGTACAGTCAGGTCGATCTGAGGAAGAAACATAAAATACCGCCTCTTCCGTGTCTGTGAAAAGATATATTCTCAATTAATTATATCGTTGGCTGCAACGTGTTCTATGTGAGTAATGTTCTGAAAGATTATAGTTGGGCAGACCAATATGGCGGCAGGGTTACTTCAAAATCTTGAAGTCGTCAGCTATCCAGTTGTTATATGTTGAGCAGTGGTCCGCACAGGTAATTTTCTTCCCGAATGCGGTTTCTGTGCAGAGATGCCTGAACTACGACTTGTCCCAGCAAACTAGCTTTTCGTTGGCTTTGGTTGGGTTATTACCCGAAACTTCTCGGGTATTGAGTAGAAGGAAGTTACCTTACAAGCATAACTTCTAATTTTAGAAATCTGCACACATTAAGCGTTTCGATGAAAGGCTGGAAGCATAGGCCCGTTTTCAAGGTGCCCAATTTCCATCAAATAGGCGACTGATCAGACACCTATAAAAGCCAAGTCGACGAGTTCTTTAATTTTGCAACTTAAATTTTGCGACCTATCAACGCATCTTATCGATCATAGACTATTTGGACCATAACCTGGCCCGAGATCAGAAATAATTTTCATTGATAATTGAATGCGTAAAATACATAATATTGCTTGATAATGATTTGAAATGTTTTTTATCAAAGCGAACCGTGAAATTAATTGTAAAATACCTCTAGAATGGAGCAAGCGAATTGCTTTAATTTTTTTTCCACAGACCAAGTGATAAGTCCGTAGCGCTAGCAACATTGGCTAAGGTGACGACTGTATTTCCGAAATTTTCAGAGTATCCGCAACCATAGCTCTTTAGCTCCCATCATTTGTCGACAATGAATAATTAAATAATTACGACACTTCTTAGCTAGCTAAGTCTTCATTCAGCAAATATACCTGACGGAGAAAACCGGCAACTCCGACCACGGAAAGCCCTGTATTCTCCTCACTCGCCGCAACTCCGAGAGGAAGTATCCGCCGGGGGTGCGAGATAATGCCTTCATAGACGGCTGAATGCGGTTTTTAGAAGTGATTACAAAATGTGGCAATTCTTGATCGATGTCCATTGGAAGCGCGAGTATCCCTCTCCTATTGTTCTCTCTAATAGCCTACTGCTGGACTTCCTATCATTCCGGCCGCCGCGTTTGGCGTCTCGGAACATCAGCCATCACAGTACACTGTAGCCAACATGCAGACGTCAGCTGTCGCCGCGATTGAGAAGGTTGTTACCAGCCAGCAAGCCACGCTTTCTGATTTCGACAAGCGGCTTTATAGCCAGAGCGATGAGCAGGCTGGTTTGGCTGAGAAACTATGCCTTCAGGTGAATTCGCTTCAGAGACAGGACAGCGTTCTGTTAAGCTTGACCGAGAGTATTAGATCCCTGTCGACACAAGTTTTACAAAATGTCGCACAAGCGCCACCTATCCACTTTCCCCGAGAACCGAAGTTGCAATTGTCCCAAAGATATAGCGGCGAGGCCGGAAAATGTTATGACTTCATCGCCAAATGTGAGATATTTAAGGCGCAGCCGTCACGCTTTAGCACTAAGGATTCTCTGGTTGCATTACTGTTGTCCCTGCTGGCTGATTCAGCACCCACTGGGGTCGTCCATGGAAACTCTTGTTCAGGAGATGGTGTCAGTATTTGACCAAGATGTTTGTGGTCAGGACGCGGCTACGCGTTTGATTAATCTGAAACACGGTATTGAAAGTGCAGTGGAGTTCTCTATTCTATTTCGCTCCCTGGCGACAGAGACAGGCTGGTCGGAAGCTCCTCTTCACTGTGTTCAGTCATGCTCTCACTGAGGACGTAAATCACGCGTTGGCTACATAGGAGCCCTGTTCGACTTTTGATTCTTTAGTTCGTACTGCTGTGCGAATTGACAACTGCATTCGTGAACGTAACAGGGAGAGAGTAAACAAATTGCAGCTTGCTGACAATGGGGCTAAGGCTGCTAGTGGCAAGTCTGCGGTTCCTATTCGACCCACTCAAAATTCTACTCCGGTTGAGCCCGTGCAAGTTGATAGCTCGTTTGAGAGTCAAACTCACTTGCTATACTCATCTGAGTGAAATGTACTACTTTTAAGTGAGTATTGCAAGTGAGATTACTTGAGTATTTTTCATAAAAATAAGTGATTCTTGTAAGTAAATGTCACAAGCACTTTCTGTGTGAAAAAATTTTCTTAGCTTTTTTCAAGTAAATATCATTCCAAATTTTTCAGCGTGTGAGATGTGGGGAATTTTCACCACTGTTGGTACAATATCCCGAAATATCAACATTGGCTGAGAAATATCAGGGTGAAAAATGTGAACATATTTGATGTATGGATGACTTTGTATAGTTTAAGATCATTTTAAAATTTAGTTTCTATATTTTTATAGGTGTGTAAAAGCTTTCTGTTTTCATGTTTACTTCTGACAAGGGCACCGACAGTTCTGAATCCCCCATTAGCAAAAACATTTACATAATTGCCATGCAGAGTGACCCCTGGACAATTCACACATTCTAGCAATTTACACAGTATTGTCTGGCTATTTTCATGTTCTTTCTCTCCATCTTGTGCTGCCTCCTGGTTGGCTGGTTGATAGGTATCATAGTTACATAACAATAGGGGGGTGTGGCCCACCCTCATGAGCAGAAACTAGTATAAATATTTGAGGTAAATCCAATGCACTTCCACTGTTTTGTTTCGACGAGACGGATCTGCTGCATCACTGCATCAAAGTTTTTGCCTGGATTTTTGGCTCTTTTGCTCTATTTCTCCTTCCATTCTAAAATGGCTGAACAAGCTCAGAAGAGGTAAGATTTTGTATTCCTTAATTTTACTTGCTTGAGTTATTGGTGTTCCCTTCGGTGAATTATTTCTGCATTCTGAATATTAAGAGTTGGAATTGGCTGGTATTTTATCAGTACATCAAATAGGTTGACCTTTTTTTGCTTACTTTTACTATATTTGATATTTGGAGATATTCACCACATATGTAAGGGTTTTGTTACGCAAACATTTTCTGTACACTGAAGCAGGTCAAAAACTTTGCGTGAGTGTTGTGTTGCTCTTTGTATCTTGGATAATTATTGCTATATGAGTCATTCTGTGTCAAATCATCCAACTTTTAAGGAAGTTGTTGGCATTTTTGCATTTTCGTCATTTTTGAGGGCCAATTTCTCATCAAATACATATCCCACCAGCCTGTAATGATAATAAACTAAGGAGATTATCCCATAGAACAGGTTTCTGTAATATGTAGCTTTTCGAATGTTGTTTTGTGGAGTCATGACTACCTAAAATTGCCAAAATTTGCATTTTTGACTATTTTCGCCACACTATTGGCCAAGTTTAGGGATCAATATCTCTGTAAATGTAATACCCAGAGCCCTGTAATTTCTTGGGGTAGTTTTCTGGTACACAGAGAATACAGAATGTCATTTTTTGGGATTTGTTTTGTTTTGATTTTGAAGAAATGCTGCCTTAAAAAAACTTCATATTACATAACCTGTTTCTATGAGATAGTGGGATTTGTATTTGATAAGAAATGGGCCCTCAAAATGGACAAAAATGCAAAAATGTCATTTCGCCACCGATTTGCGGGACATTTTCAGGATATGCTTTGTTTATCACTGTCTACAAAAAGAAATATTTTGGGAATTTTTTGAGTCGGCCGAGCAACAGCCTTCGGTTGATTTGACACGGAATGACCCATCATAAAGCATGACTTGACCATGTTTTTGTCATTATCTTTTAGGATCCCCGAACGCAACTACGTGCACTGCTTACGGTGCCACAAGCCACAGGACAGACTTTCAGTCCATCTGGCGAGGGTGTGTATGAAAAACAGCACACCAGAAGAAATAGCAGTGGAGGTGCAGGAGGCAAAGGCATCAGCCAAGCAATGGATCCGGTGCGGCCGGACCTGGGATTATAATGATCTGGTCAATGACATGCCCCACCGGCCCTGTCGTATTGCTTTGGTGAGGAAGCTCGTCCAGCGTGGCTTCTTCGTTCTCAATCTGCCCCATGAGTCAGACATGGTCCTTGACTCTGAGCCTCACACCACCGGTAACACCTCTGCTGCCGCTGGCACCACCCCTGCTGCCGCCGATGCTGCTCCCGCTGCTCCTGCCTCCTCCAGCTCCGCCTCTGTGGGCCCCCAGGGGTCCCCGCCCAGTGACACGCCTTCCTCCTCCTCTGATCAGGATGACGAGACCAGAGATCCTTCCTGGAAGAAGTAAGTGCATTAAAGCACACGTATGTGATATTTCCAAGTTGATCTTGATTTGAGTTTGAACAAGGCATTTATGATGTCATTTTTGATCTTTTTTCTTTCTTTTTTTCATTGTTTTACAGAGCTCTTCCCACCGCGACCACCTCTGTACGGTCAAAGATGAGGGACGCTGGTCTCTATGAGAAATTCCATGAGGACACTGTGATCCTCGTTGACTTTAAAAAATACCTAAGTGAGACCCTGGGTGTCCACAACTGCCAACAGGAGGTAAAATGTCTTTGTAAATGATTTTTCAGCACACTGAAAAAAAATTGGAGGGCCATTACTTAAAAAAAGCGAGGTAAGTTTTTTTTTCACTCAGAAAGTGCTTGTAATCTTTTCTCAGAATATTATTAAGTAACATTTATTTACAAGAATCACTTGTTTTTATGAAAAATACTCAAGTAATCTCACTTGCAATACTCATCGGAGTGAAATTTATTATTTATAGGTGAGTATTGCAAATGAGATTACATGAGTATTTTTCATATAAATAAGTGATTCTTGTAAGTAAACATTACTTAATAACCTGTGTTAAGATTAAAAACACTTGCTGTGTGAAAAAAACTTTCCTAGCTTTTTTTAAGTAAATGTCATTCCAAATTTTTTTCAATGCACCAATTGCAGTACCGTTACCTACGCATAGTTTCTTTGTATGATGCTAATGTTAACATTTCTTTCCTATCATCTCTATTCTAAGGTCGACAATGTGTCACGTTTCCTGCGGTACCTGCAGCCGACTGGGGATGAACCAACCATGGACTTCTTGAGTAGGAGCCAACAAACCCGAGAGTTCATCAGCAGCCTGCGCCGCGCGGAAATGACTGCAGCCACAATCATCAATTACATAAAGAACATGATCAGGTTCGTCGACTACCTGAAAACCAGGCTGGATCTGACGACCACGGACAAGGACCTCCGTGATAACCTCCAGGCCTTCAAGGAGTTTTTGCAGACCATGAAGAAGCCTGTCTCAAAGTCTCAATCGAGGGACGTGTGCAAAACAAGGTAAATCTTTGCCTTTGCTATGCATTGTGTATTGTCCTATTTCTTTTTATTACTACAACCTTGCGTGTGGTGTTTTTAATAACCTGTCACTTTTTTTTGTTTTTTTTTTTTTTTCAAATCTAGATATAATCGAATGATGGAAGGCACAAGGAGTGTGAAAGACTGCCAGGAGATTTTGAGGGTGGCACAGGCTGACATGCTCTCTACGTTTGGCAAGTTAATCAATGCCATTGCGGTGTCCGAAACGGAGAAGACCATATACCGCTACTACTGCGAAGCGGTCCTGGTTCTGAAACATTTTCAGCGCCCAGGAGCCGTGGAAGGCATGACTGTGAGTGCATCTATTTTAACATCTTGAAGAAATTTGTTTCCTAGCATGTGCTGAAAGTCACATAGGCAGCTAATCCTTGACAATATACACATGTATCCTTATTTTTTTTTTCTTACTTTTGCTTGTATTTTTGCTTGATCACAGAGCTGTGAGATTAGAGTGAAAGGCACCTCTTTGTTGGTGGAGGGGAAGCTGAATTTGAATTTGGCTGAGTGGGGGAGGGGAAGGTTACAGCTCCACAGCTACTTTACTCTGCTCCTCTGTTGGTGGGGGAGGGTGAGAGGGCACATCATTTAACAACACTGTCAAAGTTCCACTCAGTAACAGCTTGAAGGAATTTGTCCCCTTGCGTGTGCTGTAATGTCTTTTTGGAAATTAATTCATTCATACATTTCCCCTCTTCCATTCTTTTCCAGGCAACAGAGTGGGTGAACAGGAAGCCATCCGACGGAAGAGTGGTGATTGGCGTCAGCCAACACAAAACGGCCACTGTGCAGGCGGCCTCATTTGCCCTGACCCAGGAAGAGGAAGCTGTAAGTTCTTTAGCAGCCAAATATGCTCACCACTCATGTTTTAGTATG
>JAQFJB010337657.1:0-15483 GCA_029874875.1 Naso minor
AGAAGTTCGTATCTTTAACTGTTGAAATGAAATCCGCGGTAACTGGCTAGTTGTTGTTGTAGCGGCTAAACTAGCATACGTCGTGATGCTGTATTCACGGGGATCATGTCTGCGCTGAGTTAATGCGCAGAGGTTGAGACGGTGCTCGTCAGGTCCGCTGACGACAGGGTTTCTTTTGCTAGTTACTGTGATTTTAAACACAAGTTGTTGTTCACAATGTAACGTTTTTCATGGAAAAAATTAGGTGCGTCCCTGGGACGCATGGATAGTGAATTAACTGCGTCCTTTCAGATTTTAATGCGTCAGGGACGCAGGACGCGTACCTAGCAACATCACTGATCATGTATAGCATGAGTCTCGATCCAACAATCGCTGAACCCAGCGGGATAACAACACACTGTGCTCCTTTGATAGACAGTATATTTACATAAAAATACAGTTAGCCGGTTATTGATAACAACAGTAGTGATCATTTGCCAGTGTTTACAATTTATGACTGTGATATTGAGAAAGACATGATGGTAATAGAATTAAACACAGGAAAGTAAGGACGAAAAAAGTTATGAATGCATTTAGAAATGAACTAACACAACACTGAAAAGAGGTGTATGAAGAGGATAATGTTAATAGAGCT
Source organism: Naso minor (assembly GCA_029874875.1). Taxonomy (NCBI): domain Eukaryota; kingdom Metazoa; phylum Chordata; class Actinopteri; order Acanthuriformes; family Acanthuridae; genus Naso; species Naso minor. The sequence goes on from JAQFJB010337657.1 coordinate 635, forward strand.
TATAATGCATTTATAAACACTTTCATACCATTATATAACAAAAACTGTCCAAATAAAGAAATAAGCAAGAGGCAAAAGTACACAGATAAAATGTGGATAACTAAGGGAGTACAAAATGACTGCAAAAAAAGAACACATTACAGAGAATTCATAAAATATAGAACTATAGAGGCAGAAAATGAATATAAAAGGTTTAAAAATAAGTTAATGTAATGAGGATATGCAAGAAGGAATACAATAAAAAACAAAAAATGGAAAATAACAATATCAAGGGCATATGGAATATACTAAATATACAAAATATAATATAAATATAATTCATGTAATATATTAATTAAACAAAATTGATTCACTGCTAGTGGTCGCAATTCTGTATCAGCTTTGCACCAAAACAAACTTGTGTGTCAGCCACACCTCCCATTTCCCCCAGCACTCCACCCGCCCCCTGTTCTCAGCAGCTCCCTGCTCAGGAGAGGCCAGAGCCTCACTGGCGGTTAACGTTAGCTCGGCTGTCTAGCACATCAACTCTAATAATAATTTGTTATTTATAGTGAAAAAAAAATCTAGCTGTCTCTTCAAGATTTGAGTGCAGATGTGCCTCTGCCAGGTTATTCGTGTCATCACGGTACCAGAATCGCGAGTGGCTTGAATATTCCGTCAAGCGGGATGCTGCCCTCTTACCCATGCAGGATTTTTTGTTCTTCTCAGTCAAAATGTGATGTAGCTTTTTCTACCAAAGGCTTCACTGACTGGTGATACAGAATGAGTTTATTTGCTTAATGAGCAAGGTTGTGACCAAAGAAATTGTGAAAGAAATTAAGGATTCATGGTTTACGATTAAAGTAGATTGAACGAGGGATCCTACTGGAAAAGAAAATATCTCCATAGTTATCCATTTTGTTAATGAAAAAACAATGAAAAAACACTGGAAATTACAGAAAGATGGCTTGTTATGGCCACTACTGACTTAGGTGATGCACAGTCCTTTACCAACATCATTCTGTCAGAGTTAGACAAAGCCGGTCTGAGTCCCACCAAGATTTTGAGTCAGGTGTTTGACGGTGTGTCAGTGATATAGGGGAGGCACTAAGGTGTGCAATGACTTTTGCAAGACAAACTTGGCTGAGAGGTGCCCTGTGTACATTGCTTGAAACATCAGTTGCATCTTGTTGGAGTCCACAGACTTTTCGGAGACGGATCTTCTAACTGGACTGACTTTGGTGTCAACTACTGTTGATTGTGTGCGCAAAGTACGGAATGAAGAAGGATTCTGCACACTCTGGGACATCAACCCCCAATTCAGTGAAACATAGACGCCAAGTGAACAAATACTTCAACCAGTATGTAGTTGAAGAGATGATCCACTGCCAACAACAAACCTGAGCTACAGAGACTGTATTTACGTGACTTCGATCACGTACCTGGGGAGATGGAGTCAGGAGAGGCCAGAGCCTCGCTGGCGGCTAACGTTAGCTCGGCTGTCTAGCACATCAACTCTAATGATAATTTAATGTTTTTTCTAGTAAAAAAAAATGTCTAACTGTCTCTTCCCATGACGCATGGAGGGTCAGAATCACAACCACAACACAATATAACAACATTTATGTGATTATTGAACAGCCTATGATGTTAGCCTTCCCACTCGTCTTTCTGTTACATTAGCTGGGTCTGGGTTAAACATAAAAACAGTCAGACTGCTCCTCCTTCGCTGTGGCATTTTATAAAGGGGGTGGGGGCAAACAGTTCTGAAGGGAGGGGGTTCACATGAACGAACATGAACATGCTGCCGTCCCAGCTACCAAAACAAAGAAACTGAGAAGCTTGATAATGACACAGAGAGAGAGAGAGAGAGAGAGAGAGCATTTGACGTCGCTCTCCATTCTAGACACCAACACACCCACATCAGTGTTGTGGGCAGGCCTTAGGGGGCCATTCCCACCCACAATGCTCAGTGTGCTCCCTCTACTGATCCCTCTTGACACAAAAATTAAATATTATTACAGCTATGAGTAGTATTAAATTGCACAGTGAGACTGAACACTGATGCTGAACACTAATGAAAAATAATGAAAAATAAAACACCAAATAATCTCATTTAAACTCTAAATGACACCCTGCCTAGCCACTTAAAAACAACCACTATATTGCCTTGCAGCGAGCAGTCAATCAAACGTCTATTTTTACGACATTAAACTTAAGTGGGTGGCACTTTTCCTTGGGGGTAAACAAAGGCAGGCTAACTTTCTCAACGGACATAAGAAAGTGGCGTGCAGAACCTGTGTTGGCAAAAAGTCACAGTCTTCCGTCAGCTGTTGATGCAGCTGACCCTAGCACAGAGATAAGTTTCAGCCATGGAGGGTAACACTGACATTATTAGTACTCCTGAGGACACAGACTGTGCTGGACCTAGCCAAGCTAGCTCAGCTAGAGCAAAGGAGCCTGTCTGCCAAGACCCTGATGATTTGAGTGCCAATGTACCTCTCACGCATCTTTGAAACTAAAAAGAGGTCATTCATGTCATCATGGTACCAGAATCGCGAGTGGCTTGAATATTCCGTCAAGCGGGATGCTGCCCTCTTACCCATGCAGGATATTTTGTTCTTCTCAGTCAAAATGTGATGTAGCTTTTTCTACCAAAGGCTTCACTGACTGGAAACATGAAGTGGAGGCTAATAAGGAACTTATTAAACCTCCAAGGAACTTTTTGCCTTTTTCAGCCAGTGGAAAGAAAGAAAGAAGAACAGCGTATAGAGAAGGGAAAAGAAATCTCAACGCTAGTTAATGCAGACCAGCTCCAGAAAAAATCTGTACTGCATTTCTAGTATTATTGACGTAATTGAGTTTCTAGTTACAAACCAGTTGCCTTTACAGGGAAAACTGAAGCATTGGGTGACATGTCACAGGCTTTTTCTGTCCTTATTTGACTGCAGCATAAGGAAATACCCTCAGTTGGCCCAAACTGTGAAGTATATTCCCAGAAACGCTACTTACACAAGTCACGAGATACAGAATGAGTTTGTTTGCATAATGAGCAAGGCTGTGACCAAAGAAATTGGGGATTCATGGTTCACAATTAAAGTAGATGGAATGAGGGATCCTACTGGAAAAGAAAATATCTCCATAGTTATCCATTTTGTCAATGAAAAAACACTGGAAATTACAGAAAGACAGCTTGTTATAGCCACTACTGACTCAGGTGATGCACAGTCCTTTACCAACATCATTCTGTCAGAGTTAGACAAAGCCGGTCTGAGTCCCACCAGGATTTTAAGTCAGGTGTTTGACGGTGCATCAGTGATATTGGGGAGGCACTGAGGTGTGCAGCGACTTTTGCAAGACAAACTTGGCTGAGAGGTGCCCTGTGTACACTGCTTGAAACATCAGTTGCATCTTTTTGGAGTCCACACTCTGTCAGCTGAGCAGGCCATCAGTGACTTCTTCAATATATGCAACACACTACAACTTTTCCCGAAAACCCACGGTTGCCACTACAGAGGTGACAAACTGAAACTTTTGCTGTCATTCTTGATTCACTTGAGGACATCAAAACACTCCTAACACAAACTGATGCTTTAAGGAGCAGCGGGGCAGAAATACGAACGGAGGCTATCGAGCTGTCACGTGAGGTGTCAGAGCAAAACTTTGTGTTCATTGCTCATTTTATTCACAAGGTAAGTAGGCCATGGCCTATTTGCGTTTTCTAGTGTAATTTATTCTCTGCTTTTAGTAACGTTAGGCTATTTGCTTGATGCTCTCATAGGCTATCTGTATTCCATGTAACTGGTGCTTACAAAGCTGGACCCTGCTAACAAGTTGCTACAAGGAGAGGAGACAGACCTTCGAACTGGACCGACATTGGTGTCAACTACTGTTGATTGTGTGCGCAAACTACGGAATGAAGAAGGATTCTGCACACTCTTGGACACCATTACAGTGAGTGTCACCATGACATCTCCCCCCACTTCAGCGAAACGTAGACACCAAGTGAACAAAAACTTCAACCAGTATGTAGTTGAAGAAATGATCCACTGCCAACAACAAACCCGAGCTACAGAGACTGTATTTACGTGACTTGGATCACGTACTTGGGGAGATGGAGTCACGCTTTCGTGAGCGCAACACAGCCCTGGTCACTGCGCTTAAAGCACTTGATCCAGAGGGAGAGACGTTTTTGGATGCAACGGCAACAGAGCCTATCATGGACCTGACAAATGCTACAGTTGTGGAATCGGAATATATTGTTGCAAAACAGTACATCTCCAAACTCAAAAATAGTAACACTCAAAAAAAATGGACTGTGAGAGGGCTTCTATCAGAGCAGCACAAAATACTAAACGCCATGCCGAGTGTCTTGTTAGCTTTCAAACTTTTTGTCACATTTGGTGCATCTACTGCCATGTGGGAAAATTTGTTCTCTACTACTAAAACATTTTGAGTGATCGCAGATGTGCACAGATGTTGCACAGTCGCAAGAGTCAGCGCTTTTGAGCATGATCTCACTCGAAAATTTGGAAATAAATGGAAAGATATTGAGATGAGGAGATTTTGCACTCAGAGTCTGCAACCCTAATGGCAAGTTAAAAGTTAAATCCACTAATGAGTTAATGCTAACTTGATATTATATGGTTGTGGCGAGGTTATTGCACTTTTGTATTGTAGCCTATGTTTGTTTTTCTATAAGCATATTGTTGTAATTATCCAAAAGGCTTAAAGGATGAAACTTCATAAAAGCTATGTGCGGCGAGGTGTCCTTCTGTGAGTACTGATTGCCCGCCCGTTCTTTGTGCCGCGGCAGCGAGCCTGAATACAGTACTTGTTCTTTAAAGAGCAAAATATGTTTTTTTCTGAAATCTATTAAGGCTAAATTTTGTATCTAAAAATTAATTATCCAGCATTTGCATTGATAATGATGAGACTATTAATATGAATGATGTGGTCAGGGGTTTTAACAAAGTTTTTGTCAGTGTTGGAACTAAACTATCAGATGAAATCAAGGGGAGGGGGGAGTTTATAATTATCAAGGAGATAGAAATCCAAACTCTGTACTTTAAAGAGCAGTGGAAGTAAAAGAAATCATGAATATCATAACAAAGTGTATAAGTAAAATGTCTACTGACTATTATGGAATTGATATGTCTCTAGTTAAGAAAATCTTTGATGGAATAGAAAATCCACTAATCTACATCTGCAACTTGTCCTTCAAAACTGACACTTTTACATGTCAAATGTAAACAGCCAAAGTGATTCCATTATATCAAACATCACTTCACCAATTACAGGCCTGTATTACTACTTCCGCAGTTCTCCAAAATATTGCAGAGACTCTTTACAGGAATGTTAGGTGACTTTACTGAAAAGCACAAACTGCTGGTGGACAGTCAATATGGCTTCAGAGAAAGATGGCATTGTTTATTGTTTATTTTCTTAAAAGGGTTCCCATTAGCTGACGCCTAAATGACCAGCTAGTCTTCCTGGTGTCAACCTTAATGGAGTTTATACAGGAAGTAACCACTTGCATAGGTAACAGAAAGTATGCACTCGGAATATTTATTGATTTTTTAAAAAGCATTTGACATCATAGATCATGACATTTAATCAATCAATGCCACTGGCCAAATAGGGGCCCTAAGCAAAACTTTGTTACGAGGCCCCCCCACTGCCACCGCCAATTGTACACTACGTACAAAATCATTGCCAACAAAGTGCCATTCAACGTAATAACCTTTATTAATAAGAACAAAAGACATCTGAAACAAATTAAGTCATTAACAATTTTTTTTTAAATTATTTCAACCACAGATGTACTCCTCAAAAATAACTTACACTAACTTGTCTATTAATTTTACCCTGAAATAAATAAATTTAATAATAATTCCTGCAGCACGTAGGAGCCGGCTTGCCGAGGCCCCCACAAAGCCCCTGCATCCGACCTCGAAAAGGTGAATAGTCGCCGACCAGCCTCCACTTCTGCACTCCTCCGCAAGCTCACTGTACTTTGACCGCTTGAACTCGTGTGCTGCTGTTATTCCCTCCTCCCAGGGCACAGTTAGTTCGATGATGAGGACTTTCTTTGTAGCTGTGGACCACATCACAACATCCGGCCTTAGCGTTGTCTGCGTGATCTCAGTTGGAAAGACTAGCTGCTTGTCCAGGTCGACGCGCATGTCCCAGCTCTTTCCAGGGGTAAGCAGAACTGAGGACCTTCCCGCCACTGTCTTCTGTCCTACCTCCCCTGGTCTGATGAAGGCGATGTTTGGCCGCTGAGGATCTGAGGAGTTGTTTGCCCCGACTCTGCACCTCTCCAGCTGCTCCGCCAACTTCCTCAGCACCTGATTGTGTCGCCACCGGAAGCGCCCCTGTGTCAGCGCGATGTTGCACCCTGCATTGGAGACCTGCATTGTCTTTGCTGCACAGGGAGCACTTGCCATCGCTTCCAAACCACTGGGCAAGGTTTCGGGGGCATGGCAGGGTGTCATACGCTGCCCTCACAAGGAAGCTGAGCCTCGACTGTGGAGTTCGCCAGATGTCATCCCAGGTTATGACTCTGTTGATGGTGTCCTCCCAGCGAGTCCATGCTCCCTGCTTGCCCTGGGACACGGCCTTGATGAGGTAGTTGTCCTGCACCACTTGTGAGACCTCTTCCACCACCATGGTCTTCCTTTGCTCCCTGGTGGCTTTGGACCAGAACTGGACAGGTTGCCCCCAGCCCAGCCCTGCCCGGCCGTCTTGGATTCTTCCCAGGACCTCCTTGTGTTGCAGTCTGGAGACGGCTTGTTCCACTTCCTCATGCGCTCTCCACTTCCACCCGGTGCGAACAGTGACCGCTGCGTCCTTCACCGCTTCGTCTCTGGATTCCCTCAGCTCGAGTACAAGGCGGGTTTTCTCCTGCCTGTACGCTAAATTGATGGAATTCAGGGGAAGCTGCAGCATGTTCTTGCCAAAGAGACCTGTGTCCGAGAAACAGCGGGGGAGTTTCCTGATGAAACTGTTGGAGATGCCGTCCATCTTGCTGGCCAGGGAAGATGGGACTTCACCTACTTTCAGTGGCCACATTACACGCTGGAACAGTGTGAAGTGGTAACACCACACCTTCAGTTTTCCAGGAAGTTGGCTGTTGTCGATCTTGGTGAGTCCCTCTCTCAGCTGTCTCTGAACCGCCCGCCCCGTCCGCTTGTCCGAGAGCTCCGATGTATACTCCCTCCCAAGGCTTCGGATGGGCTGCTCTGCCAGGAGTGGTATTTTCTCTCCTCCGGCTGTAAACACCGTCCTGTCGTCCCTCACCCCTTTCCTGATCGACAGGCTCCTGGACTTGGCAGGCTTGATCTTCATCCTTGCCCAGACTGTCAGTTCGTCGAAGCGCTTGAGGAGTCGTGCAGTGCATGGGGCGGTTTGTACGATGCTTGTCACATCATCCATGTACCCTCTCAGAGCGGGGAGTCTCCCACCTGACGGTGACTTCAGGCCTCTGGCCATTTGCCTTGCTCCGATGAGTAACACCTCGAATGCTGCCACGAAGAGGATTGGTGATATGGAGCAGCCCATGGCAATTCCAACTTCCAAGCGCTGCCATCCCATCCTGTAGTCACCTACCGAGAAGCACATGTGGAAGTTGTCGAAGTACTTGTCTATGATGTTACTGACACACACAGGCATGTGGAAGAATTTGAGGGCAAACTCCACCAACTTGTGCGGTACTGAGCCATAGGCATTTGCAAGGTCGAGCCATACCACATGCAGGTCGCTCTTCTCTCTTTTGGCGCGCTGTATCTGCTCCCAGATGACGGATGCATGCTCGACGCATCCCGGAAAGCCTGGCAGCCCAGCTTTCTGACAACTTGTGTCGATATAGCTGTTGTTGCTGAGGAAGCTGGTCATTCTCCTTGCCAAGACTGAGAAAAAGATTCTTCCCTCCACGTTCAACAGGGCAATTGTCCTGAACTGGCTGATGTCAGTGGAATTTTCCTCCTTAGGGATGAAGATTCCAACTGCCTCTTGCCACTCAGCTGGAATTGATTGCTTCTTTCATGTGACGCTCATGAGCTTCCACAGTATCTTTGTCACTTGCGGGCAGTTCTTATAGACCCTGTAAGGAAGACCATTGGGTCCTGGTGCTGAGGCTGATCTGGCCTTTTTCAGGACATCTTTAATCTCGCTTAGCTTGGGTGGGGAGGTGTCGAAGGGGATCTTTGGGGAGTCTGGACGTGGCACGTGGCCTGGTGAGCCAAGTGGTAGGTCTTTGGCTGTATCTGTGTACTGGCCCTTAATGTGTTGTTCCAGATCCTCTTTCGAGATGGCCAGTTCTTAATAAACAATCAAACTATTTCACAAAATATTTTGCTTTATCCGGTCGTCTGAACCTGAAATAGAAAAAAATGCCTTTTCGCATCATCTCTTCACTTGCACTGGTGTCCAGCTCTGACCAGTGATTGGTCAGATGTTGACTGTCAATCGTCATTGCAGTAGGGCCTGCGGCATATGTTGGACCTCCTTTCTCTCCTCACAAACTCAACTGATTTGATTTGGTGTGTGCGTGCCTTGTGGCCTCGTGAACCGCTAATGCAGGGGACACTGCGGGATTGGACCCGACACCATGAGGGGGCAAAAGGGGGCTTTACTCCCTCACTTTCATTTTTTGCCCCCTCTGTTCAAGCATCATACATCTACAAAAAAGCACAATAAACAACACACTTATTTGCCTTGAGTCAAGTGACTATGTTTGGCTGTTGTTTCAGACCATGGACAGTGCTGTTTATTGTGTGTGTGTGCAGGTGTGAGGGAGAGGAGATATGTGTGAAGTAGGCAACATTTTTAAAAAGCCAGGGAACCTAAATGAGCTTGTTGTTCAAATGACTTTAATGTTAGCTTGCACTCTTAGCTGTACACAGAGTCCAGATCAGGATGGATATCTGAAAAAAAGCAAATTACAGAGACCATGAGCCAAGGAGGCCAGTGGCTCCAGCCGCAGCACAAATAATACTGAGGCCAGGCCACCTCAGACCAAGCCAGTCGACAGTGAGCTAGCTCCAACTGCCGGAGAGGACGCTCTGCCGGCGGCCAAGGAACATACCACAACCAACGCTGTCAGAATGGGTCCACACCCGCCTCCGGCTCCACCTCTGAATGCTACTGTGCCTGACAATCTTGGAACAGAGGAGCCAGCCCAGGTTCACACTATTTATGACTTTTTTTTAAGGCAATTAATTTTTTTGTTGCAGGACACTCAGTGACTCTTGGACATTATTCTTTGCGATTTTAAGATATTACATTTAGAACAATCAGGATGCTGCCACCTGGAATGCTGACCAACTAAAACTGCATTGTTTTGCTGGTGCGATGACAATAAAAAATATCTATCTATCTACAGTCCTACCCCATTTGGATAATGAATGGCCAGAAACATACGTTTAGCAAAAGTTGCTTTAATGGAAGAAAGTGGTTGAAATATTCTGTAGTTGCTGATGCTGCCTTTTGCTTTCCATGAGGCAAGTTTAATGCTGGGTGTAGTGCTAATGCCAAAGGAGCCTTCACACAAAATGGCTTCTCCAATTCGAAACTTGCAATGGATAGCACCAAAGGTTTTGCGAGACATGCATCCAGCAAGCAACATTTGAAATGCAACGCTCTCTGGATTGAATATTGTGCATGTAGTACAAAAGGATCTGAGGTCTGCACGCTCATTAATGAGGGGCAACTGGCAAGGAATTGCCTGTATTTAACTGATCATGGATATCACTGAGTTCCTGGTGTCACACCAGCAACCACTCAGGGGGATGTTGGATGCTGTGGAATCAAGAATGATGGGGGAAGTGGACATTCTTGTCTATGATGGAGTATACACTGAGGAAAGACTCGGCCTTAGCCAAGACATTTAGCACTATCCTGAAAAATGCCACATACACATCACACAAAATTCAAAACAAAATAATTGGGTTCATGTGTGAAATAGTGACCCGTGAAATAGTTAAAGAAATGGGAGACAGCTGGTACGCTTTAAAGGTGGACGGGACCAAAGATCCAACAGGTGAGAATATGTCATCTGTGGTCCATTATTTAGACAATAATAATGAAACTCATGAGAGACTGCTGGTAATGGCCGGTACGGAACACTGTGCTGCCCTAAGTCTAACAAACCTGGTCCTTTCTGAGCTGAAGGCCTCAGTACAGAAAAAATTGTCAGTCAGTGCTATAATGGTGTGAAGGTGATGTCAGGCGTACAGCAAATATTGCAAGAGAACGTTGAACGAGAGGTCCCATGTGTGCATTGCTTCAACCATCAATTACATCTAGTAGTTAGTCATGCCATGTTATTTAAGAACACTCTACAGTCCTTTTTTGATGTGTGTTTTCTTCACGGTTTTCTGAAAAAGCCAACTGTCACCGGACAACATCTGCAAAGGTTATTGGACCAAAGGTGGAACTGTCACCTTGGTACCATGTCAGTCATCACTGACACTTATGATGCTGTTCCTTACAGAGACTGACAGCAGTGGCCTTCACGCCGAACTAAGAGTGGAGGCAGCAGGGCTACTGAAAGCAGTGAAAGAACCCCACTTCAGGTTTATTGTGGTTATGGTCCACAAAATCCTCACACTTCTTGACTCTCCAAACAAAGTCTTACAGGATAAAAAAAAACAACAGACCTCTACACTGGAGTGAAAGTGGTGCAAAGTGTGTTGAATTGGGTGGAGAAGCTCAGGACTGACTTGGAGGTCCAAGCCATTTGGGCACAATGCGCCACTTGCAGCCCATCTGACACATCAGAACCAGCAGTTCCTCTGCCAATTAGGAGAGTGTGCCAAATTCCTACACACCTGAAGCAGTACGTGGTGGAGAGTGCTGGAGGTCAACAGGACGTAGAAGGTAAGACAGAGTGCAAGTGGCTCTTCTTCAGCACACTGGACAACATCACTGGGGAACTGAACAGAAGATTTAATGAACGGAACAGCCAGCTGGTTGAGGCGCTTTGTGCCCTTGACCAAGACAGTCCTCACTTTTTGGATGAACAGAAAGTAAAACCACTGCTTGAGCTCACAAACACAGCATTGGTGGAATCTGAGTTTTCTATACCTCACCAGTTTTTACAGTCTGAAATGGCCCACTCTGCTGGGGATTTGTGGACCTGCGCTGCCATCCTGCAGCGCTTCTCTGGGCCTCTTGCTGCTATGCCAACCGTGCTCACTCCACTGAAACATGGAGTGACTTTTGGGGCATCCTCGGCGACATGTAAGAGCAAATTTTCAATGCTAACCAATGTCTTCAATTAGCACAGGTGAAGCATGCTGCTCCCAAGAAAAGTCTGCTTGATCCAGTTGGCATTTGAGGCGGATCTCACAAAGCGCTTTCAGGGGAAAGACTGGACGGAGCGCTTATTCAAGAAATTCAGCAATCAGACAAGGAGGCTGCAACTGTGGTGCATAATTGCGCCACATTTGCTCATAAAACAAGGTGTCTGTCATTCCATTTTTGTTGGCATTTGCCTTTTTGAAAACATTTGCAGTATCAACCTGTTTTGCTCCCCGACTCCCTGCTCTCACCAAGCAGCACATGAGGCAGTCTAACAGCAATCTAACTTCACCATGAATCAGATTCATCACAGAAAGTCTATTTAATTATAAAAATAAGATGATCACTGAATTATGTTGAGCTTCTGCCTCCACTTGCAGCCTCCAAATAAAGAAACAATGAGGCTAAAATAAACATAGCATGCATGCATCTGAATCATTCATCCATAGCATGAATGATTCATAGCATGTATGATTCACATAGGTCCTCCCTTCACCTCTCTGTAATTCATGAGCACAGTGAATCCTGAGCGCTGCCTGGCAGGATGCCTTATGCAGCCTGAATATGGGCTGCAGAGTTACTCCTGCATGTATGTAGAGACACCAAAATATTTTCCTATATGTCTCAGACTTAAAGGCACCTAAAAATATGCTGTATATACTGATTCCTTATTTTTCACATTTTTGTGAATCAAAAAAAATTTCAAGAAATTCAATGTTGGATTTTTCTTTTTTTATGACTCAGAGCATTATAACTTGGTTAAAATGCACAGGAGACATTGTTGACTTACTTCTTTCTCTTGCCATGGTTGTCCTGAGTCCATAGAGGTACAGAACTTTATACTGAAGTAAAAGATGAGCCCACTGTGAGTAAAAATGTGAAAGAAGCAAAAATGGCCAAAAAATGCTCTGGGTTAATCTGGGAGCTCTGCAGCACCCTCAGCAACCCTACTTTCGGCATCAGAGCCTCAGTTTCATAAGTAAAAATGACACAATGCCAACTGAATTTGCTGGTTTGATTGATCTGTAAACAGTCATCATGTGTACATCACATTTCCTCTCCCTTATTTGGAGTGGCTGTTTGGTGTCAAATTTGGAGAAACAGGGGAACAAAGAAATAATTAATAAAATAAAACAAAGTATGAAATCAAAATCAAACAGTCACTGAAGCACCTCATGAACAAATCATCTTACACAGTGTAAAAGAAGTCAAATGTCCAAACGATCATGTCGTTCAGGTGAGGTTTGATTTCTGTGGTACAAGCAAAGAGAAATGAACCGTGTCTGTCTCTCTTCCCCTGTTAAAACAAACCATTAGCCTCAGTGGTGTAGTACATTGTATATGCAGGTATACAGAGTATACCCACATGTTTTTCAGTCTGCATTGAGTATACCCACCTATAAATTCCCTCTGGTCTATCTGCTGCAAATCAGCCAAGAGACTGTTTACAAAAGAAACTACTGGCCCGTGGACTACTCGCAAGGTTTTTTATATATATGGATGGATTACGGAATAAGGAATAGTTCACTCAGAAAGCTTTCCTATGTAATGTTTCACTCTATAGTTTGACTGTGGGTCAGTACTGATTAGAAAATCTGCACCTCTGTTGTGGCCAATGTTAATTTCATAATGATCCTCCTTCACTACCTGAAGTCAAGCAGCAGAAGTTAAAGTGACAATGTACAAACAGGCCGAGAACTGTCCCATTTTTATATGAGCTAAATATGCAAGAATAATCTAACAAGTCACTGTTTAAAAAGGGCGCTTATCTTTTGCTGGAAGGGCCACTTTAAAAGACATTGGGGGCATAAATTAAACTTCTCCAGGCACCACTACACCACTGCTCAGCCCTTCCCAGTTGTTCCTGTCCTGGCCTGCCTCTCACAATTACTTAAATAATCAAATTACTGTAGTGTTCAAGTTCTTATAACTCTATTACTCAATCAAAAGAAATGACATTTGAAGCAAATGTGTGGATATTAATTTAAAATGTAAAATAAACATAGCTTTAACATACTTCTTTTTGTCAAGAGCTAGCCTCAGAAAATATCCAAAGCACACTGGAGCACATCTCTCGAGTTTTACATGCCCAACTTTAAGAGCATCAGACAGGCTTCCAGCTCCATGTATGACGGTTGAAGGACCGAAAACTCCTTCTTTTATACTTCTTTTTGTCTTCTTTTCTTCTTTTTTATCATTTTAAAGAAGAAACTATACAACAGTATCAGTCAGACTGTACAACAGGACGCAGTCAACAATAACAAAGACAATAAACAAAGAAGAGAAAAATAAAACACAGCAAAACAAAAGGAAATGTTAAGCTGTCACTTCAAACAATTCTACAGCATCAGTAATATTCAGTGGGTGTCACCTCTTATTTAAGAGAGTCCTTCTTTGAGAGATTTTGAAAATATGTGTGTTGATTTCTTGTAATTGTTGAGGAGCGTTATTGGTCGCTGTGTAGCGGACACGCCTGGCAGCTGTCACACCCATACTGCATGATGCATCACATTGTGTGTTTATCTTCAAATTGACACCTTTACAACCCAACGTGGAAACTTTAAGTCTCCTCATTGGCCAAAAACCATCACCATGGATACACAGCCCTAAAGACAACAGAACTAAATTTGCGATCTGGATCCAAGAGAAAGGAGCAGGCACTCACACCAACACACTCACACACACCCACTCTCACCTTTTTCAAAGAAGAAAAGTCAAAAATATTGTCTTTCTACAGTTGGAATTATTTCAATTTATTCATAACAAAGAACAAATCTGATTGACTCATCGAGACAATAAGTTATGTGGCAAGATTATTGTCTTGTCTCTCTTTGACTAAACGTTGGAGTAAAGTTTCAGCCTTCCCTCTCCTCCTCTGCGACAAGCAGACCCCACATTCCTTTGGACAATGAATTTGCAAGGTCCTCTTACTTACAGCAACTCTCCTTGGTGTACATTCCTGAGGAATATTGAAATCATAAGAAACAATTGTTTTATCCACTTTTATGCAACATAACCTTTTGTCAAATATGCTTTTATTCAGAATCAGGGAAAGTCCCATCTCTCTATGATGTTGCATAACAGGGTTACATTTTTGTTTTCCTTATATCAGTCAGCCTTCTCTTACTAATGTATTTTGACATATAATTGTGTTATTCTTTTATAGAAAGCATTTACTCGTTAGTATTGTCTCATCAAAATCTGATAGTTTATCAGCGTGACTGTTTTATCATTTTCTTATAATCCCAATGTGTGAAACTTTGTCTGTTTTTAAGAAACTTCAGATTATCTGTTAATAAATTTATATTACGTCTTAAAGCTTCCTTATAAGTTCCTATACATTCAGAAGCTGTTAAGGCTGCAGTGAAGGTGGAACCAGATACGGAGGAGGCTGAGGCTGTGAGAGAAAGTTCAAAGGTTTATTGTAGTCAAGTATGATGGAGGGTGAAGGGCCAGTCCAGGAATGAATGGGAGCAGGAAGGCAGAAATGGCTGGAGGAAGGGCTAGCAGAACGGAGCAGGGCAGGTCCAGAGCAGCAGGCAGAATGGTGGCTGAAACACAGGAAA
>JAQFJB010337983.1:0-15460 GCA_029874875.1 Naso minor
TCGATCCGAAAAATAAAAGGGTTGCTTTGTCACTGCGTGATACTCACATTCTGTGTAAAAATACTTACGCCCAATTAGCAGTACAAACAATGCAAATTTGTTGCAGGAAAAAACGCATCCAGAGTGTAAAACCTTATTATTAAAATTCTTACGAAGCGCGTCGGCAATGAAGGTCACGTTTTTTCCTCCAGCGTTACATGTCAGTTACAGAACCAGCCTGTGTAATTTACCTGCAAACTCTTGTCCAAAGTTTTCAACCAGCTGATGTAGTTTAAAAAAAAAAAAAAAAAAGGTCAGATTCAACAACTGCATGACTTATTTCTGGGTATTTTTGAGAACTGTGTTTGAGATGTAACAGAAAGTAGCCAAGCGAGCCTCCGTGTTGGTCCGTTTGGAAACCCCTGAGTGGATACCGAGGCCCGGCAAGTGAAGCGTTCATCCAATCCGGTGTGTCAGGAGGCGTCTGCATGGTTGATGTTGGTTGAGTTAAATGTCATTGATCGCCTTGTGGCACGCTCATCAAGCATCCGATGCTGCGAAGCAATGCGTCCCATGACGTTGAAAAATGCCCACGTGCATTAAAGAGACTCAGTTGTGTCAAAGTGTGTCGCAGCGTCGGAGACTCGGCCGGTTTTACTTTCCGTGCTTTAAACCGTTCAACCGCTTTGTGCTAGAGGATTCTTGTTGGACTTTAAGCGCTTCTAGGACTAAAGATTTAATTGAGGAAAAACATGCTGTATTTTGTACTGTCTGCCATTGGTTTTTCATATAAAAATAGTGATTAATCTATAATTGATTGTCAGCTTTCCCAGTAATTGATCAAGGAAATTTCTTTGAACACCCATCATCCCCAGATGAATCTCTTTATCAGGCCTCTCTACTCTTCTTTAAAAGTCTCCAAGGGAAGAAAGCACGTCTCTCACTAGAAATTATTTGCTGGAATCATACATACAGTCTAGTAATGACTTCCTTTTCAACAAAAGTAGACACCTTTTTAGTAAATTCCTGGACAGACGTGGGTGTAAACTTCAATGTGACTCTTTGCGGAGGCAAAAAAGAAGTAACAGTAACATGCAGAATGTAGACTGATGAGTCAAATGATTAAAAAAACCACAGTGTGATTCATAACAGTTCTTTGTAATTTTGAGAGAAATTTGTGGTGAATCTGTCGCTCTTGTTCTCCCATAATCAACTCACGTTAGCAGAAACTGCATAGTTGCTGTCTTTTATTCAATATAATACAAGCCAATAGGAAATTTAAGAAAAGACAACTTGAGTAGTTAGCCATTACAAACAGCGCGTATGTTTTGAAGATGCTTCATTAAAATGACCATCCAAAATAAATTACAATTGTCAAAACCCAGCGCACGGACAGGATGGGATGTGGGGAGGCGGGAGGAGGAGTGGACTCAGTGTAGGAACAAACGACTGATGATTATTAAAATCCACTGTGAATGAAGCTCCTCTGGATGTGTGGCACCCAGAGGTTCGACTGTAGAGTGAGTAAAACCGTCCCGAAGGAGAAACTGCAGTCTTAACACGTGCCACACTTTAAAATGTGGAGGAAAACACACTTACACTTGTCAATATGATGAGCAGAAAAGTCCCGCAGCAAATTCTTACCGGCAAACATTTTTATTCAGTTATCCAAGAGAAAATGTTTTATATGGAGTTTATTTTATATAATATGGGAAATCTTTTGATGACACAGTTTCACAGAGGAAAAATCCAGGCTTTTTTCAGGACTTTTAAAGTAATTCTGCAAATATTTAGATGGTAAATGTGCTGTTTGTTCCTCCTCTTTTTTTTTTTTCGAACAAACATGATAAAACATGAATTAGTGCTGACATATATTTGGTCTCAGGCAGACAGTTCCTCTTCAAGTGTATTCAAGTGTATGTTGAAGGAGAGAACGTGGGGCATCTGGGGTTGCCGATGCTTCATTTAAGGGGAAAGAAAACGGCATACAAAGCCGTCAAGTTAGTTCCTCCTCCTGCAGTTTTTACAAGCTGCATATCTTGAAAAAGAATCTAACAAACATTGAAGTGCAACTTGCTTACAGGAAACAGCAGCTTCCCCAACATCAGCGAAGCTTGAATTTATTAAACGGTGCCAATTGATGCATGAGTGCTGGTGTTGGGTGTGTTCTCTGCATTGCATGTGCTGACACTTTTCGTGTGATGCTCACAGAGCAGCGAGCCGGTGAAGGAGCTGCACACCCAGCTGACGGACAAGCTGGAGGCCCACAAGAAGAGCCCCCCTCCGCTGGAAGAAACTCCATCGCTTGACCTGGGGCTGCACCCAGTGACTGTGCCCACCACCGCCTCTACTCCAACCACACCTCTCTGAGGCACAGCCCAAACAGAGAGCGACCCAGAATCCTCTGTCAGTGACTGACTGTAAATACAGACACCATTTTCAAAAGGACTGCACATTTGACCTGACAGTTTTTGTTTTATTATTATTTTCATGGAGGTTTACTTTCTTCAGATGTTTGTCTCTGACAGGGTCTTCCACCTCTGACATTTTTGTTCAAATAATACAAGATTTTCATTTGTAACTGGGCTATGTGTCATATTTGAAGTGTGTCAGTAGTGCAACAAACTTGTAAATAAATGATTATTTAGGAATACAGAGTGGTGTTTTCACCTCTGTTGTGGAAAAAACACAATGCCACATCTTATGCAGCACTGCAACACCTCTGTACAGACTCCGTCTCCCAATGAGGCACTTGACCTCATTGGGCAACTCCCCTGGTGACCACACACACACACACACACACACACGTGGGCACTGTTAGCAAGAAACAGTCGGTGTGTGTTACTGCACTTTGCATACTGAGGATCTCCTCCACATTGGTAAGACCTTTTCACATTCTTTCGACATGAGCAACAAGTGCCCATAGATGTGCTTTAAAAATGTCATTTTACCCGCCAGTTCATACAGTGAAAGTCTTTATGTTCTGTACATGAAGACATGTTCACTCACCTAAAAGACTGATTGGATGATGCATTTTTTGAGTTAAAGCCTTGTGTTGTCATTTACTGTCAGTGCAGTGTATGAAAATGACAGGAAACCTTTCTTGAGGTTAGCAAGATCTTTCTTCAGGGTGGTGTCTTACACTGGTATTTATATAGACACACATTTATATCAGTGTTGCACCAGCAGCTACTGTATGTGTACAAGCTGACGTCCCTCTTTGTTACTAACAAGAAGATCTAGATGGATGAATAAACAACAAGTAATAATCTAAACTATCATTTGTGGTGGAGTGCTGAGGAGGATTTGAAGAGTCAGAAAGAAGCTGCTCTGTCGTCTGGTGAAACAGCAGAGGATACTTCTGTATTTCTTGCCAAACGCCGGCAGGGTGAGCCGCTTGTGGCTGCAGTGAGATGTTGTGTTTTAGTCCTTTTTCTTACTGGACTTATGGAACTGGGAGATTCGACTCTGGTAGGATCCTTTTAAACTCATGTACTGTATACTTATGCACTTGAATGTAATTGAAATACATTTTTTAAAAAAGACTATCAAATGTAAGAGATAAGAGGGAGAAAAACAAATGATCAAAGTATCTTAATATAACCATTTAGTACCAGTTACAGTACAAATACCTCAAACACTGAGAATAAAATAAAATAAAATCTACCTAAAATTATTTAAGACAATTTTTAACTAGTGGGTAAACATATAAAGAATACTTGTACTTCAGGAGATGTAAACACTGTACATAAAGAACAAAGTACGAATTTCTTTGTGGGAATTGTACTATAATTGGTTTCAAAAATGTTACTTGGAGTACCTTTAAAATAAAGATCAAAACAAGAAACACTACAGGCTCACATATCTTTATATTGATATAATAAATAATTGCATATGTAAATCTAAAAAAGACTGGAGAGTTCAGAGTAATACTGTGACAACATTCTTTCTTTTCAAAAGTGAATTTTGTAGGTCAGTTGGATCACTATATCGTCGACCACAGTATTTCGAAAATACTGAAAGGCTTCACTTTAAGGAAATGATCCATAGGTTTGGTTTGCACCTTGTGTATTTATAGACACGCAAGGCATAAAAAAATGCAGCTCAGTTCCTTCATAGTTTTTATAACAGGAAGTGACTTTTCCTGCTTGAAGCGGCCAAAGACAAAGTGAGCGTGAAGGCTACAAGCATCCATGAGTGACAACGTCATCGCGTGAACCTTTTAAAATCCATTTACTCGTCCATAAAGCACTAAATGGTCTCGAGCATCTCTGATTTACCTTTCCATTACAAAGCACTCCCCTCAGGTTATCTGGGACAAGTTTACTCAGTGTTCCCAGGATCCAAACAAAACAAGTTTTTATGCTCCTCACCTGTAGAACAAGCTTCCTGAATACCTGAGGTCAGCTACAACTGTGAGCTCATTCAAATCAGGGCTTAAAACATTTCTGTTTACTAATAAGTTCATTTAATCCATAGTTATCTCGCTTCTTGTTGCTTTGGATGGAATACTTTTACTTGCAAATTCTTGTTAACATCAATGATTTTTCTCCTCTATTTTTATATTAAATCTATTTATTTGTTGTCTTTTAAGTACTATTTCTATCAAACCTTTATTTGTTGCATTTGCTTTTGCCATCTTGAAATCTTAATCCTAGTATTTTCTTTAAATCTAGTCCTTTGGCTGGAAGGGCTTTGGAAGCTTCACCAAAGTCATCGATTGTATGGATATTGGATTGAACCAGTTGAAATGTCTGTGTCATTCAATATTCTCCACAATTAGAACATTACTTACATTCTGATGATCCTGAGGTTGCTGCTGAAGAAAAGAACTAGAGGGAAAGAAAAATTCTGCAAAGTTATGCCAATCTGCCCCAAAATTTTGACATTTCTTGATTGGAAATAAGATTTTGATGGTGCAACTGAACAAACATTTACAGGTACTCTGTCTCTAAAACATTAGGATTAGTGTCATCACTAGTGACAAGAATATCCACAGCAGGTTTCGTGGAGATCTGGCCGTTAGCTTTCTAAATTTCTGAAAAAAAAGCGTAGTTATAGCAAATTAGAGACATAGTTGGAGATTTACAGGTGTGCAATAAGCGTAATGACCCAAACTTGGTCGAAGGGAGACAGGAGTTATTTTAAAAATGATGAAGAATATTAGAAAAATGTATAAAGTTAGGGAGTAACACTATTATTTATTTGGAGTCATGTGCCTGGAACCAAAAGCAAAACACCAACATAAGATAGAAAAAACATCCATCAGGCTTTAGTAAATTAAGATCCAAGAGGTTACACACAAGCTGAGGGATCATTAAAAAAAATCAAAAAGCTAAAGAAAATTAAAAAGCTGAACTAAACAACAAGCCAGGATCCACAGAGAGCACAGGCAGGACTGAGGAGACAACTCAAAGAAGAAAAACAATGAGAAGGGCGTGAAAACAAACAAGGAACGAGAGAATTTCCTCATCGATCTGAAAGGGCTGGAAGTACAAACAGACAGGAAGAGAAACACGACATGACAGCAGAGGAGCGAGGCTGTGATGGGACGACTGTAGCTCAGTAGGCAGAGTGGGCTGTTGACCAATCAGAGGGTCGGTGGTCCGATCCCAGCTCCTCCGATCTGCTTGTGCAAGTTTCCTTTGGTCAGACACTGAATTGCTCCAAACGGCTGTTCAAGTGGTGTGAGTGCAAAATGAGCAGGTTGGCATTTTGTACAGACGCCACCTTCCTGTTTAGAAACCAGCAAAGTGCAGAATAAATACAGTCCATTTACTATCAAACAAACAAGGGCTAACACCAGATATGGCTCGTCCCCAGAGCCCCCGTATGACTGGAAGACAAATTTGCCATTTTCAATATGAAATGATCCCAGATTAAATAGGTAGACTGTTTACGTTGCTTTTGTATAAAATGAATCCAATTTAAAATGCTATTAAAATTTAAAAAGTTGATGAAATGAGAGTTAACGTGGAAGTGTCCCCAGTGGTTCAGTTTATTTATTTATTTCGAACATGTAAAGCAAAATCAGCAAACAATTTAAATAAAACTTCACAACAAACAAAGCTAAATAACATTAAATTAATTACGCCTGTACAACAGACTAACAGTAACAACACAACTTAAATGATACATGTTCGAAACGGAGTTGGAGGAAGTGTAAACTTATTAGTTCCTACCCCTTCTCAACTCTTCATGCATTTATGTAATTCATAACTTTATCATACATCCCATTTACAGTAAATTACAACTGTCTTCCACATATGAAGTGTCGTAAAGTAACGAAGTAGAAATACTTCATTGCTGTACTTAAGTAGATTTTTAACATATCTGTGCTTTACTATTACTATTTCTGTAGACTTCAACTTTTTCTTTACTACATTTTACAAAGAAAAAGATAAATAAAAGATACTTTTACTCCATTACATTTCCCATAAGCATCTTAATTACTGGTTACTGATAAAACCAGAAGGAACTGGTAGGCTGCTAGCCAAAGATTTTTTGTTGTTGTTGTTGTTGTTGTTGTTGTTGTTGTTGTCTTGTTTCAGTAATGTTGGATCACAGCTTGTAGGAAGTTGGACAATTGTTTAATCATTATAGACTTAAGCTGCGGTACAAGTAATGGCCTGGTTTTTTACTTTGGGTGCTGCTGTCGACATGTTTTGTTTGAATTTAAAGGTGTTTAGAAAGTGTAGAAAGGAATTTTTTTAATCACTTTATTTACATTTTGTTTTACTCAGATATTCTGGGATATTCTGTCCTTACATACACCAGAGGCTACATGTATGAAAAATAAACAATTTTAAAAAGTCAAACGTGATGCTTTTTATATGTACTTTCTGTACTTGAGTATATTTATATTCACTGTACTTTTGCCACTTTAGTATAGTATAGTATAAGTCATTTTCCAGCAAGGTATCTTTACTTTTTCTCAAGTCCGGCTTTAGGTACTTTGTACAAAACTGTTCAGAACTCACGTCCATCATCATGATTAACCCATGATCGAACTTCTTGCAGTCTGTGATCCAACAATACTGGCTACTGACACAAAACAAAAAAAATCACTTACTAATGGCCTACCAAATTTGTTTTAGCTTTATTTAGTAACCAGAAATGAAGATGTTTACGCGAAATGCAACAGAGTAAAAGTATCCATTTAATTTGGAAAATGTAGTTAAGTAAAATTGAAAGTTCACAGAAATAGAAATAGCAACGTATAGATATTTTTTTTAAAAATCAAAACAGTAAACTTCTTTTTATACTTAATTACTATACAACGCTAAATCTGCCCAATGCAGTCAGAGGCTGCACCCAGCCGAGGTGATCTGATTGGCTAAAAACGTTACATTTCCTGCCCTTAAAACCTTTTTTTTAACTTTTTCTTAAAACATTTTCCACCTGACCTGCCCAATGCAATGTGATTGGTTAAAAACTTTAACAGTTAACTGTGTGTGATGTTGTTCTTTTTCTACAGGTGTGAGAAATTAAAGGATCTTGGAGACGATGGGGCCTCTGGTGGTTCCCTCACAGCTTGGGAACAGCAGCAATCACTCTGGATCTTGCCTTGGGGAGATGCAGCCCGTGTCCATCATCACCCTTCTGTGCCTGGTCTTCTTCCTGGGTTTCCTCCTCAACACCTTCAGCCTCTGGGTATTCTGCTGCCGGCTGCCCTGCTGGACCTCTGGAACCACACTGCAGTTCCACCTGGCCCTCAGTGACGCCATCGCCTCCCCAATCACTCCCATGATGGCGGTGTCTTTTGCTATGGGGAACGACTGGCCCTTTGGTAATTTCCTGTGCAAAGTCAAGATTGCCCTGCTTAGTATGCATTTCTATGGCAGCACCATCTTCCTCACTCTCATCAGCGTCCATCGGTACACAGCTGTGGTGCACTTCAACAGAAGCTCCTGCATGAAACAGAAGGTTTTTGTCAGGAAGTTGTGTGTAGGAGTTTGGTCTCTGCTACTGGCCCAGGCTCTAATCTACGCCTTCATACTTCCTGTAAGTAATGAAGGCGGACAAAGTCAATGCCTCTCCATCCATCAGAGGAAATTGACAGACATCTACTTTGTCATTAACTTCATCCTCTTCATCGCTGGGTTTCTTCTCCCTTTCCTGGTGTCAGCTGTTTGCTATGGCCGTCTGGCTAACACCTTAACTCGCCTTAACATCAGCACTGCCAAAGGTCTGAAAGTCAAGGTGAAGTCTCAGAGGATGATCGGCGTGTGTCTGCTGATATTTGGCCTGTGCTTCCTGCCGCTGAACGTGATACGAACTGTGGCAGTGATAATAAAAAAATATTACCCAAGACGCTGCCATGTACTTACGCAACTGGAGACGGCGTATTATTCTTCCTGGATTTTAGCGGGAGTGAACAGCTGCCTGGATCCCCTGTTGTACTGCTTTGGTTCACAGAATTTTCGAGATGCGTTCCAGTCTTTCAGGATTAGGCAGAGAGACAGTCCAAACAAAAGTGATTCAGAAATGACTGCAAATATGTAGCATGGAGTCATGTGAACAATTCTGGAGGCCCAGGATTCAATGTTTGTAAAAAGACAGTGTTCAGATGAGGTGGTGGTCGACTGTTTGATGGTGCAGGCCCAGCGAAGAGGATTTCCCTGCAGGTTTTACAGTCTGACACCTTAATTTGATTAGCTCAGTTTATTGTTGTTTTAACTCCATCATACCCACTTCTTATTAATTTGCACAGTAGGCTATTTCTTAAATAAGCCATACCGACTTGAGGTCAGTCGGCACGAGGCCTGCCAAAGATCATCACAGTGGTGACGATATTCAGTACAACAGGACGACCTCAAGTGTGGTGTTGCTTTTATACAACAGATCTATAAAATGTATTTATCTGACAGTAATATGCAAAACAAAGTGATAAGCGGATTATAATTTGTTTGTTAATTTAATCTTTTTTTTGGCTCCACCACCACAAATAGTTTCTGGACTGGTGCAGGACTGTTGCTAAGCAACACAAACAATTAATATGTTCCTGCACATTAGCTTACATAACAAGTTACAACAGGGCTCGCTACTTCACTTTCTTGCTCATTTTTTTCCCTCTCTTCATCATCTTTTGATAATAATCTGGAAAAACCACCATCTTCTCATGCAGTTTGTGACAAAGTAAGCTAGCAATCCACAGTTGGTGATTAGATCACCTGCTAAGTGGAGTAATACCACAGATAATAGGAGGGAAGACCTCCCTCTTACTGTTCATTTCCTGTATCAGTGTCACATGGTTTTTCACCACAGCTCCGCCCCTAGGAGACAGGAAGCAGTCTTAAGTCCTTTCATTCTTATGGGAGAAGTGAACATGATCATGGATTGTGACTAATTCTTTCACCCCATCGTCACCAAGATACACACTGGACCCATTTTTCACAAGATACACATCTTCTGTCTCAGCAACACACTCTCGCGAGATCTGGGAGCCGGTGCTTCCCACCTTGCTTCACAACAGACATAAAAATTAAAATGGTATTATAGGTGAAACCATGAATTAAAAGTTAAACCCTACATCTGAGGTTGCACATGCATAAGAAAAAAAAACATTCCAATGCTGTCTCCTTTAACTGGTTTGAAGTTCAACAGACTTGATACTATAATCCTTGTTTGAAGACAGATTATGAGACAATTTTCCTCTGGGCATAGATGAATAAAAAAGGCCCCTCTTGTTTTTGTTTATGTTAGGATCTCTCAATCCTGTTCGAATATTTCTACCAAAGCAGATCCAGACTAACAGGCTTCTCAACTGACAGAAAAAATTCAGCATACTCCACAAAATGTAATGAATGAAAAACACTTTGTTGCAGGCTACATTTTCATAAGGTTGAATTGTTTTGTTGTCAAACATATTTACTTGCTATACTAAATTAATTTAGGCTAATGGCAGCCTGAGTGTGTGACATGGAGCTGTACTATGTGGCAAAAAGTAAATAAAATACATAATCATAAATACTGAGTTGACTTGAACTGAATTAATATCTACTACAGTATTGACTTCTAAAGGAGTGAACATCAGGATCAGTCACAACCAAGTCGGTCAACGGCCACGACAGAGCGCCTCTGAGGCAGTGGTGCTAATGCTAATCGAGCTAAGCTTACATTGTTCATATGCCCACATTGAGCGTTGAATAATATTTCAAGCAATATTAAACAACACCACCGTCTTAGTTTAGCATGTTAGCATGCTAACAATAAACATACCAAGGCTAATGGGAATATCATTGACTTTACAGGTAGTCATGAATAAATTAATGCATTGTTCCACGTATGGTGGAAAAATCAAAGAGTCTTCCAATTCATTAAATGTAATATAAATGTCTGAACCAAATGTAATCCATCTAGTTTTTGTTGAGACATTTTGTTGTAAATTTGTAAATATGAGCCAATCTGTTGACAAGAGATATTTCACCGGCTGGTATAACTTGCTGGTGGTGCTCGAGGAAAAATCAGTGAATCACCAAAGACGTTAGGATTCATCTAACCAGAACCATGAATGTTTGGATTACTTAAAGTCAGTGGGTCAAACTTAAATGTGTCAAAGCAGCTCCACAGGCCTTTGTTCTTTAGCTTTCTCTTCATGATTATCTGAGTTGGGTGTGTTGTCACCACTTTCATCCTCACCCCTTGACAATGTTTGTCAGCTGGAAAATTAGGGGATTGTTTTGTTTTGTTTTTAATTTTCGCAAGGGTTTAAATAAAGTTGCACATTAGCATCAGCACAATATTGTAGCGTGAGATGCACAAACTAAATAAAAATTAAGTATGGGGTGAATTTGGCACATAAGGTCAAATAGGACAGTTTAACTATAGAGAGTTTATTTTCTTGTCTGATGAGTGAAAACAAGAACTTGTTTGTGCTGAACTTTAGCTGAGCAAATACATTATCAGAATTGCATGCCCTCATTTGTGTGACATCACATAGGTGGGCGGGGCAAGCATCAAACAGGAAGCTGAGCATGCTGCACAGGAGGTGAGGAAGATGGCATAGCCCAAACTTAAGCTAGTGTTGCACACTTGAATAATAAAAATTACTCAGTGTGGCAGTTTGGTTTGGTTCTTTTTATTAAGACTGAAAAATATAAAGACATTACAGTACATTAGCATTGCTTCTGCCATCTGCATATCACCACACTGACTGAATTTTTCTTCCTACTGCAAATGAAACTTGGCCACATGCAAAATAAATTAAAATATGTTACAGAAATAAAATGACTTTCGCTCCTCCTTTCATCAAAACCACATTGAGGTACAGTACATGTGAACTTCAGAAACGCCATATCAGTTCTCAGCATTGATGTCCCAGTAACAGTTAGCTTAGCTGCTACATACACACAAACCACGGCTGGACAAAAAAAACTTTCTTCCGGTGTTCTGTCAAACGTAAGTTCACTCATTACTTTTTTTTAATGGCCTTATCTGAAAAATATAAAGACATTGCAGCACATTAACGCTGCTTCTGCCATCTGCATATTTCTACACTGACTATAGTGCCGTTCGGTTTCGGGTATCTCCCCCTTGTGGCGTAAATGAGGAGCTGCACTTCATTTGTACTCTTAACAAACACAATGAAATGATATAATGACACAATAAATTACGAAATGATAAGAATAAATTAAATAATAGATGGTGTGGCCTTTTTTTAACTGACAAAACTTTTATGAATTATTTATCTATAAACTATTTATCAACTCCATATTCCCACACTAGTTTTCATTCTAAGGGTATAAAATTATTATAGATAATATATAACACAAACCTTTAATTGAAACATAAATATACTATAGGCTACCACCGCGACAATGTGATAATATTATGTTGCTGTTCTTGGAATTAAGTTGTTTTAATTTTGTTCCATTCTCTTAGCTGGGACAGCATGTTTTTGGGTGCTAAAAAGTTTTGCTGTAATGAAGAAAATTACTGACTATGCTCTGTATACTCTAGATTCATGGTTCCCAGCTTCTTCATGTGTGCAAACTCCAACCAACCACAAAAATGTTCATGGATTACCTGGATTTTGCTGGCTGTTTTTCCTTGGTCAACTAACTAGCTAGCAAAACTAGCTAGCAAGCCAAACCTAAAACTAGTTTAGCCTTGACATCTTAACACAACTCTGACTATGGTGAATTCTTTGCAGAGATAGCACCAGCGAGACAGAAGAGAGATACAAGACAGCAAAAGGGAGATCACAGGGAAAAACACAAACAAACAGCAAAGGAAAATATAACAGGTGGAGTGAAGGCAGGATGAAGGGAGCCACTGAGGAGTACAAGGAGACAGTGGAGGCAGCGAACACAACACGCCTGAATTGCCACAGATTTTTAAATCTTCAGTAATGAAGTTTAAATGAAATGAAAATGGACTCTTTATCATTATCATTGTGCAGTAAATATGCTTACACTGCCCTAAATCATTGATAAGATGTGCTGTCCCAGTCACCCAAAGGTCCTGCCCCAACAGAGCGCCTAAGTCACGCCCCTCCTGGTGGACCACACGGGACCTTACAGAAAAAATATAACGGTGAAAGGGAAATTATTTTTTGATCCTGTTTGACTTCTGCCCTGAGATACTCATGATGTTTGTCAATTTAAATGATAATTTTTCAAGTGAAAAAAAGTCTGTCATCAAACGGATGATGTTTTAGTTTGTGAAAATACATAATTATAAAGACTACAACATTAGTCGTGCAACTGACATTGTAACATTTTCCCTCCTTTGACAACTGGGAATTATAACTAATTATAACTATTTTATAACTTTATAATGGTTTTCCCCTCGTTTAATACTTCTCCCTTCAACCTGGAAAAACGCTGTGAAATCTGCCGAGTTGACGGCCATGTCTGTACTGATGATGTATATTGTCTGAGACAAGACATGAACCTCACTGAGCTCTCTCACAAAAAAAACAACTTTGTTTTACTTTTCTGTTTGACGACAAAATTCAACTTTCTTTACGTGAAAAATTATCTTTTAAATTGCCAGCCATCATATGTGTAATTCAGGGCACAAGCCAAACGGGTCAGAAAATCATTTGTCCTTCTACATTGACTACTGTTCAATTTTTTTTTTTCCAAATTAAGGTTCCTTGGCCAGGAAATAGGGGCATGACTTTGGCACTCTGTCACCCAAAAAAAGAACTGGTAAGAATTGGTATCATTGGTATTATGTGTTGGGCTTCTTTTTTAAAATTATGGAAAGACAGCTTACACGGGGCAGACGTTCAAAAACTGTCCCAAACACAGAGAAGGGCAACAAATAATAACTCATGAAGAATTTTTGACATCTATTGACTTCTGTAGATAAAATAGATTTTAGTTTTGCAACAGTTCTGCCTGTGATGTCATCTCGGGCACATGACTGGATTGTAATCTTGCAAAGGGATCCTATTGTGATCACATGTAATAAAATGAAGGTGAATTCATTCAGTCCAAATTCACCTGACCTGATTATCTTCCACCTTTGAAAAGTCAGTGACGTCAGGCCAAGGGGCGGGGCTGCAGAGTGCATGTTGTGGGCTGTGCGCACAGGTGATCTGCAGTCTCGCTGTGAGGAAAACATGGGGAAACTTCAGGAGTTTGTGATCACGTTTGATAAAGACAAAGTGGTATACAGTCCCGGCGAGTCAATCTCAGGCACCGTGACGATCAAACTGGCGCAGGCGCTGCAATGTAAAGGTAAGAGTGCGCTAATATTGCGGTTAGGCTCTTTCACTTGCACACCTGGTGGAAAAACGTCGGCGCCGCTAAACAAGGAAGTAAGGGATTTAGCCAAGATGACATGGGATGTTGTTTCAGCCTCTCACCTTAGTATTTCTTGTCTGACATAGCCCATTCGGTCTAGAAATGATTTCAGCCTGTTGTTTATAAGATAGTCTGTGTTTTGCGTGGAAATGGATTCAAAATTGTCTTTTTTTTTTGCATAGTAGAACCAATCACGTACGGCGCCACTGAAGTAGCTCCACTGCTGAATTGTTCCTGTTATGTTCCTACTGATAAATCCTGGTTTCCGTGAGAGATTACAATGGGACTTCATTGGGAATGTGTAGTTCCGTCGTCTGTAACCAAAATCATACAGACAGAACCATTATGGGCATGTTTGAGTCCCAGTCCCCCCTCCCACAGATACAATACAATACAATATTCAATGTCATATTGGGAAGTAGGCCTAGATTTTAAAAGGCCTAATCGTGAAAGTGTTTGTCCCAAGAAAACCACACCTCCTAAAAAACAGTTTAAAATGTTGTATCATTACTGGCCTACATTTTGTTTGTGTGTTTTTACATAGTTTATTTAGTTTATTTAAGAAGAAGGAGAAAATAGTGACACCCTTAAAAAAAAAACCCAAAGTTAATTTTCATTGAGAAGTGACTCTGCTCACTGCCTTCAGTAAAAATCTTAGAGGTCACACACACATCCTTGTACTAATTTATTATTTGGACCAAAAATAAAAACAAAGAGACAAAATGTAAACAAACTGTGCTCCACTGCAGTTTTGAAAGCCCCAAATTCAGGACGCGACCTTAGTTTTCCAAGTGATTCGGTGCGTACTGTATATTTGCCACTTTTTGTGACATGAACATGTGGGCCTGTGATTTTGTCGGGTTATTCTTTGATTGTTTTGTGGACTGTTGGTCTCTGCTGGTTTTCTCTGGTGTGACGCTCTTTGTATGAAATGCACTGGCGGTTTAGTTTCAAACATGTCACATGTTGGAGATCTTGGATCAGGTAGCGGACGACAGGTGTTGACTACAGTTATTAATGGCACAGAAGAACTTCAGTGATCGTCTCCTCATCTGTTGACAGTAACTCTCCTCTGATTAAATATAAGAGGAGCTGCAACTGTTCTCTACTTTTGGTTCTGGTGGTCGGTTTCACCATTTTCCAATGTTGTATGCTATTCAGAACAAACAGTTAGGTTAAAAATAGGGCTGGGCAACATGGTCTAAAAATAAAATCCCCAATTTTTTCATATCATATTCAATTTTTGATTTTAATCTTTTTTTTTAAACTACAAAAGATAAAGGAATTATTTCGAATCTGTTGTTTTTATTTCAAACAAACATGAATGTCCTTGTTGAGAATAAAGTGCAAACCTAGCTTTAACCAAACAAAACCTTTTCTAAATAAAGGTTTGATCAAACAAAGATGAATCATCCAATTTTAGATTAATTAGATGCCAGCCTAACTTTCACCAAACTTCACTTGTAAAAAAACAGACACCAGCGATAAGAGAGCGCCATAGGCTACCGAATTTACTCTAGTTAAAAGGAAAATCGATTTTCACCATTTTCATTTTTAATGTTTTCAAATAAATTAATTCAAATTTTGATTTAAAATCGATTTATTGCCCAGCCCTAGTTTAAAAATAAGGAAAGATTAATCAATAATAACAATATTTGTTAATTTCAGCTCAAAACTGAATGATAATTGTAAGAAACTAGGACATACTTCCCTACCTTTATGTC
>JAQFJB010338073.1:0-15446 GCA_029874875.1 Naso minor
TCATTTTACATACCAAATTCCACTTTTTTTTTTTATAAGGATCTCTGGTCCTAACTGTTCCCAGAAATTTCTCCAACTTTGTTTTTTAGCTTCTCTGTGAGGGTGCGTTCAGGAACCAAAAGCGAGAACCAAAAAATCCAGCAACAGTGGTTTTTATAGATTCTGGCGTGGAAACCCTGGCAGGGCAAGAGGCGACGGTACAGAGTCCACAATCCAAAATCAGAATCCAGTCGACGTAATCAAACTGTAAACAGGGCAACAATCACAAAAATCGTAGTCAGGCAAAACGGGATCGGTACATAGGCAAATAATTATCATAGGCAGAGGCAGAATCAAAAACAAGGACGGTCCAGTCAGAAGTATAACACCATGAATACAAGGCATGGAAGGTGTAGCACAAGCAGACAAGAGAAAATGTTCTGACAAAGGCTGACAGTGAATTGACTGCTTAAATATACAAACGGGAAGTCACATGCTATGATAAGGAGCAGGTGAGCTGGATCAGACTAATTAACAGGGGAATGAACACGAGGAGGTTCCTAACCACATGAAATTGGCAGAAGCCAAAACACGGACAGGGATCACAAGACAGCCTATGACAAAACATAGGGCTCCGGTTAGGGAGTTCTAACGTGCGCAGATAATGACTGCAGGAAAGTAACTAAGTTCGTGCGAGAGATCTCGCAGAAACGCAGGGGGAGACGGGTAAAGCTTAGCAAGAGGCGGAGACTAGAACAGAGCGAGTGCTGAGAGCTTGTTAATCAATTAGTAAGTGCGACTACACAATCTCTAGTGCTCGTTAGTAGATTAGTATTAAATTCAATGTTAGTTATGGTTAGTACTTTAACAAAACAACAAACTGTTAGTTATGTTAGTAAATACAGAACAGTAAGGCGAAGGAAGCAAACGAGACTGGAAGGAAGGATTAAAGACCACAGATCATTCAAATCACCCGAAGCATGTGAGCACACAGACCGGGAAGACGGACCGAACCAACTAGATCACCAGACAGGGGAGACAAAGTGCAACGCATGGCATGGGAAAACATAAACCAGAATAATGATTAACAGTAACTATGAAAGATGGCAAATACAAAACATGGCAAGGCAAGAATTCAAAACATGAGCAGACAGAGCAGAATCACAACAAAGAAAGCTCATGCTGTCTGGGGTTGGATAAAAATCGTGTTAATCAATAGGTAATTACCTGGAGAGTTTTATGCGGGTGTGATCTTTACCTGGGCTTTCACGCGGATACCACTGAGTCACCACTGAAGTAATTGTACTTCCATGAAGGCTTGTATGAGGCTCCAAAAGATAGCTGCATTCTTCGACAGACAAATCTACGCGTAAACCCACTGTGGGAAATTATTTGTTTATATGGTGACTATAATTGATAGTAGAATGACATCCTATCAATACCATGGCAATTTTTTGCTTCAGAAAACTGATTTTTTAAAATTAACTACTTAATTGGGATACCATTGGCTCACTATAGCCGAAGTAGTTATTACAAAACACAGTAATTCTTTTCTGTCCCGAGAGCTCTTTTTGTAAACTGCTTTAGATACTATGGGCAAGCATATTGAACAGTTTGCACATTAGCCTTAGCTGAGGAGTTTAATTCATGCAACTCCAGAAAAACAGGGGCGGGACAGAACTCATCCATACTCTAAACCGTTTTCGAGCTTGGCTTGCTGGTGAATATTCAATAACTGATCTGGGCGTGCCATCTACTGATTTAAAAGTGTAACTCTGTGAATAAATAGAGCAGCTCCATGTCCGCTGGCTTCTACATCTGCACAAAAAGGTTAATCAGAGACTGCCTGTTGCAAAGCCAAAGTAATAAGCAACATCTGTTTATATGCACAGTTAGAATAAACAGTCTTTATGGTCTTACAAATTGATCAGAGACTGCTGTCCCGATACACAGCCAGATTCATCGGAGACTGCTGTCCATATGTTCACCCATGAAAGGGGATTTTATTGTCCTACGCAAAACACTCTGATGGCTTGAAGATTTCAAAGACTTTGCAAGACTGCTTTGTGTTCAGATTCTGTGCCATTGTGGGTAAATTATGTCAGCCAATTATGGTGGCAAAAGGTCTGTGGAGTAGCAGACGTGGAATCGTCATCATCTCTACGGGTAGTGTGCCCTTTGCTCATTGATCTGTGTGTTATCAGACGACAATGCTTCCTAATATAAATCCATCTGCTTCTCGGGCTATATTGTAGTTGAATACACAACTCATAGGCATCCAAACATGAGGAACTTATACCATAAACTCTTTGTAGCATTCTTTCTCCTGACGCTGCTCTGTGCCCTACAGGTATGACTCTACAAGGAATTCTTTCACAGGTTGGATGATGTGAAGCTTCTCCACTGAAAAACCTACTTAAAAATCCTGTGTAACTTTTTTTGCATTTTTGGAGAAGATTCTGAGTTATGACATTGTCTTTGTGTGTTTTTTTTTTGTTTGTTTTTAAACTCGGTTTTTTTGGAATGAATGATGCGTTTAAAGATTAATGATCAACGCAGCACTCATGCGCATTTTGCTATAAGCGGGACATGCTGCGTTGGCCAAGCTTTACAGTGCCATCAGTTCTGCTCTGGAAATCCAAGAAAGATAATTAGGTCTTCAAGACGATAGGTCTTCAAGACGAATGTCTGAAGACCTATTGTTTTGCTTGGGATTATTATTATTATTATTATTTTTCTTTGTACGAATTTTGTCCCGCGATTTCTGACTTAACTACTGGGCCGATTTTCACCAAACTTTGGGAGATGATAGCTGGGAACCTAAATTGGTGCACCTCGAGCCATTTTTTCGAATTTCGACCCCAGTAAGGGGAGATAACCCAAAATGTAAAAATCTAAAAACCTCAATATCTCGAAAACTTTTTGAGATAAAATTGTTTTGAAAAATTCTCCAGATAGGTCTCAACATGCTCTACAACTTTTATCATATGACCAAAGACGAGCGGTATGGTCATTTTTCCGCTAAAAAATAAAATATGAAAAACCGCGTGAAATTTCCGATTTTGACCCCCAAAACTTTAAAATTTAACTCCTCAGAGATGGTAACAGATACAGCAATGTTCTATATACCAAAATTTTCTACAAACAATGTACTAAAAAGTTAGACGGCGGAATTTTGAATTTCGTCCTAGAAGTTGACTTATCTCCCCTTGAACTTGACCCACAGAAAAAGAGCGCATTTTGGGCTACATCTTTAGAAGACAATATCTCAAAAAGTTTTAAAGGTATCTTCAATCTGTTTGTTTGTATGTATTTAGAATACCCAGTAGAACAACTTTGCTTGCAACATTATCATGTAAAAGTTGATAGTTTTTTTTCTACGATTTTTTAAAGTCAAAATTTGATTTTTTGGTAAATTTCATGATTCTCGAATTTTTAGCGTCGAAACTATGAATCGGACAACTTTGTGGTCACATAAGATCTGTAGGGAATTCAATTATACACTTTGTGTGTTTTTTTCAGAACTCTACCTTTCACTGTTTTTGACTTATTTGCCCTTGAACAATACCACCATACACCAAAACCGGAGGAAATGTCACAATAACAGCCTTTCTGGGATGCAGGCCACTGTTGAATATTTTACGTACGCATCCCTCACCGTTTGTTCCGAGTTGCTGTGTAGATGGAATGTGCGGCTGGTATACTTTCCATTTGGAAAGATGAAGTCTACTTTTGTCTTACCTAAATAAAAGCCATAACAGCTTAGCTAATCATAAGAAGTTGGTGAAAACATTTTCCTTTAATACTTATATGCAGCATTGTGTATTGTAACTGATGAAAGGAAATTACTTTAGTGCGTACATGCTCTTTACTTGCAATTTTCGTTTTTTTCATTGATTGCTATCATAAGAAACTCTGGCATGGGAATTCCGTACACCATACATTCTTTCATGTGTGCTGTAATCGTATTGTTCCTCGTATAGCTAATTTTCTTCGCACATTTTAGAGGTAATCAAGTCACATACTTAGAAACAGCTGTATAATGTGGTTCTTCTCGGCAATGAAAAGTAAGTGCATTGTCGTTATTGATAAGTCAATATACCCCAAATGACAAATTTAGTTCAAAACATACACATTTGCAAAATGATTACCCATCCCTAAACGTGCCAGAAGTTAGGAAAATGTGGCATTGCTCTGGTTGGACAGATGGCTTTTTACTTTGCTACCTCAAATTGAGTTTAATGTAGCACCCTACATCATCAAAAGTCGTTTCCCTAAATTTTAGTTCAATTTTAAACAACTTAACACTCTTCATTATAAACTATATAACTGGAAACATTATGCCATGTTTCTGGCATGTAAAAGGGGTCGTCCAAACGTAACTTGCTTCGCGGAAAACTCTAATCCGACATTTTGATCCGTTCGTCATCTCAACACAGAATGCGTTCTGCCGACAGTTTCAATAATTTGTTCCTCAGTTTTCCTTGTTTCAGCTAATATATTTAGCATATTTACGAACATTTTCTCATTTCATTTACTTTATCTTTCAAATTATAATCTAACGAAACATTTCCGGGTTCTTTTGTCAAAGGAATGTAGAAATTAGATTGATGTTGTTTGTTTTCAGTATCCAGGAAACTGTCGCACGAACGTAATCTGCTCCGCGGAAAACCTGATTCGTCCATATTTGTGATCAGACAACCCTGTCCTTGTTTAGGTATGCAGTTGGTTTCCTCTTTGCGTGGTTCAGGTTCTTTCATTTCATGCGTGGGAAGTGCATCGGACGGACGTCTTTTTGACTGTTTGAATAATTAGCCTGTATCTGTTTCCAAACAACCCTGTTCCTGTTTAGGTGCGCAGTTGGTGTTCTCTTTCCGTCTGCCACATTGCTTTATTTCACGAGTAGCTAGCGCTTCGGACGGACGTCTCTTCTGTAGTCTGAATTGGCCCGCATTTTCTTGCCATTTCTGGTAGCCTACCTGCCCAATATCATTCTCCGCTGTGAGTCACTATTTCACCTATATTGATAGAATCATTGCCATATTTTTCATCTGATCTGTATTTCTCTGCATTTCACTTCTGATAAATCTAAATCTATGACATTTTATTTTATCCATTTCTGATCAGCGACATACACTGATTCTGCTTATCAATAATCTAGTCTTTCACATTGTCTGTGACTCTCAATCTGTTTGATTCAGAGGGGGGACAAAGCCTGGTGAATGATAGCCTTTTTTCATTGTATAGTAACGCCTACTGTACAATAAAAAAGGTACCATCATTCAACAGCTTTGACCTCTCTTATTAGAAACGCTACCTTGACAAAATTTTTTTAACTGGTTTGGGTGTGCTCAAAATTTAGTTTGGATGAGCACCCACTCTTGATTGTGGAACAAAGCAGGCTGCTTGTTTCATTGATTGATTTCAAGCTATTTTCGTGACGGTTTCACGTGTGAGTTAGTTTAGCATTCATATAATGCACCATATTCACTTTATACGTATCTAATTTCTGAAATTCCAGGTCAGTGTTTGCAACAATTGTGTTCATTGTAGAGAGTTTGATGTTTTGAAAGTTCTCAATCGGACATGTAATTTTGATTACACTTTTTCGTGTAATATAACTGAACAATATTGTGATTTAGTGTGATAGCCAAAGACAAATATCAAGAAGGCATTTCATTTGTTATCTATGTATTGCTTATTGAAACTTTAAATTCAATCGTTATCCTCTATCTGCAATTGTTTTTATAAGGATTTGAAGGATGCCTCGGAAGAAAGGTTGGAGGAGAGCTGAGCACCTGAAAACTGCAAGAGCCAACCAGAGGAGTCAATCTCCTTCACATGTTGATTTCGCCGCTAATGGCTGCAATATTGCCCAAGCGGCGTTAAACACCAACTCACTCACTCACTCACATGTTGATTTATCTCAATCTGAGGTAAATAATTGCGAAGATAATGATAGTGGGTCCGTTGTGTATGTTGACACATTCGAGTCACTTGATGATTCTCAAAATCTTGATTTTAATGGCTCTGATAGCCAGCTTGTTATATCAGGGACTCACAACCAGGCTTGTGAGCGGTACGGTGACTCCGCAGGCCGACAATGCTGCGCCATGGCCCTTATGGCAATCATGTATAGCAAGGTGAAGTCCCCTTATCACTGGACAAGTGGCGATGTTGATGATGTTCTACTCAATGGCAACCAGCTCTACAGTCACCTCCAAAATTCGTCAACAATGTCTGCCGTTTATTTGTTAGTGACTGAATTGCCAGAGTGTTGAGATGCATTTGGTAGCACATTTACACTTGTCAGGAATGATGCCCTTGCTGGTTACATATGGCCTGCTGAAGGTATGTTAGAGTTTGGTGACCTCGTAACATTGGAAACTGCTTTGGAGGAAGCCCTTGTGGATCATGCCTCCTGCTTCGTCAACTTTCGGCAGTCGGTTTTCTCTGTCATTTATGTTGATGGAGCATATTTTGTTTTTGATTCGCACTCGAGAGATCAACAAGGTGTACTCAGTGTTGACGGTACTAGTGTCATGATTCAGTACCAC
Source organism: Naso minor (assembly GCA_029874875.1). NCBI lineage: Eukaryota > Metazoa > Chordata > Actinopteri > Acanthuriformes > Acanthuridae > Naso > Naso minor. The sequence goes on from JAQFJB010338073.1 coordinate 6,537, forward strand.
AGTATCCATGCCGTTTATCAACACTGTATTGCACTAGCGTTGTCATTGGGTGCGGATCAAAGCACTTTGTTCGAGGTAACTCCAGCCAGTATGACCTGTCAGAATCACGATCAACTCTCAGGAAAAGTTATGAAACCGGGTAAAATGCCATTCCTGAAAAGGAAGTGTGTCGCAGCGTCACCTAAACACTCAAAAAAACTTAAGGGTAACCAGTTTCAACCCTCAACTTCGAGTATGGAAACTATCCAGTTTCAATCTGACTCCAGTGACTCCAATTGTGCAGAACCGATTTCTGAGAAAACATGTCCTCTGTTCAAAAAAAAAAACTTTCGAGGTGTTAAAAGAGCACGTCGTGATCAAAAGAGATTATCTCGACAACATCAAAAGGTGAATCATGACACGCCTGACAGAAATTTGAAAGCTGCATTAAAGTATTCAACTGATGATACTTACCGACAGAATGTCAAATCCAGATCTGCTGCAATGTATGCAGAAAACAATTCTTACAGAAAAAAACATATAGCTCAGGGTATCAATAAATACAAAGAGAATCCTGAATTCCGATCTCAGGTTAAAGCAGCCAGCTCCTGTAAATACAAACAGAACCCACAATTTAAAGAAATTGTTAAAACTGCTAGCTCAACCAAATACAAGGAAAATTTAGCATTTCGAGAGTCAGTCAAAGCTGCTAGCACAAATAAGTACAAAGAAAATTTAGCATTTCAAGAATCTGTTAAAAGTGCTAGCTCCAAAAAATACAAGGAAAATTTAGAATTTCAAGAAGCTGTTAAGTGTGCAATGGCTGCAAAGTATAAAAACAATCCAAATTTCAGAGACCAAATAAAACAATCTAACATTTCTCGCAAAAAGAAACGTGCTGTTGCTAAAGGTGAAATTGCCAATGTCATCCAAACATTTAAGCACGTAGTTTCAGAGGGTCCTGAATATGTATGCTCTGTATGCAACAGGAGGATGTTTAAGCACCAAGTTAAGAAATGTTCACAAGCAAGTTACTGTAACTCTGAATTGGCTCAACTCTGTATTACAGATACGTATGTTCATAAATGCATTTATTCATGTGATAAACCATGTTCATTGTTTGAGGGTCCGGCTGGTAAATCGTGGATTTGTAATACATGCCACGAGAAGTTAAAAGTTGGCAAGAAGCCAGCAGAAGCTGTTGTTAATAATTTGCAGTTGACAGATGTTCCACAGGAACTTAAATGTCTGAACAGTCTAGAGACCCATCTGATATCCCTAAGGATTCCTTTTCTAAAATTATCTTCCAGACCCATGGGGGGACAACAAGGTATACAGGGTCCATGTGTCATCGTTAGCTCATCTATCAATGATACTCTCTCTGCTTTACCACGATCTGAAGCAGATGATCAGATGGTCCGTGTCAAACTCAAACGGAAGTTGGCTTACAAAGGTCATTACGAATATCAGTTTGTTGATACGGAACATATTCGTGCAGCCTTGAATTATTTGAAAGTTAACAATCCTTATTACAAAGACATTGATTTCAATGAAAATTGGGTTAACATAGACAATCACTATGATACCGAATCTCCTATGGAGACTGACATTCCATCAGATGCTACCTGCTCGGCTTCACATGTTGATGCACCTGAAGCAGAGCATGATCAAATGGAAGAAGAAAGTGATCAAAATGGAATGTTACTAGATACTTGTCTTCAACCACTAGATATTGGTCAACATATCCTTGACAATAATTTTGACAGTATCATCAACATTGCTCCTTGTGAAGGTGCTAAACCAATTCCAATTTCATCTGATGTAAGTAATGAAGCAAAATGTTTCCCTGTATTATTTCCTAAAGGCTCCCCCACCTTTCATGATGAAAGAGATGACAGATTAACGTTAGGAAGGTATTTAAATACCAGACTGCTGAATGCTGATAGCAGATTTGCCAGCAATACTGATTACCTGTTTTACGCACAGTACTTGTCTGAACTTGAACAAGTAAAGTCAAATGTGTCAATTTCTTTAAGGAAGGGTATTGCTACAGGAAATAATCAGAAAATATCATCAAAGCACTTGACTGACAAAGATGCCCTGAAAGACATATTGAAACACGATGATGGTTACAAGTTTTTAAAACCAATCAGAGGTACTCCCGCCTTCTGGCAGGCTGCGCAAAAGGACCTATTTGCAATGATTAGGCAATTGGGCATTCCAACGTGGTTCTGCTCATTTTCATCGGCAGAATTTCGTTGGACTGAAATAATTGATACCATTCTCCGTGAAAACGGGGACAAGAGACGTTCTAAAGATTTAGATTGGAATGCTAAATGTCTTATTTTAAGAAAAAATCCTGTAACAGCAGCAAGAATGTTCAATGAACGTTTTCGTCACTTCTTGAATGATGTTATAAGGTCTGATGCTGCACCAATCAGCAAGGTGATAGATCACTTTTATAGAGTCGAATTTCAACAGAGAGGATCACCTCATACACATTGTCTGTTCTGGGTGGAAAATGCCCCCAAAATTTCAGACGATTCAAAAAATGATGATGCTGTTACTGACTTTGTTAATAAATATGTCACATGTGAGCTGCCTGATGTTGATGATGACCTACATGACATAGTATATAGCGTCCAGAGACACAGTAAGAATCACTCAAAGTCATGCAGAAAATCTGGGAAAGTATGTCGATTTAATTTCCCCAGACCTCCATCATGTAAAACATTCATATGTCATGCTACTGATCAAAATGAAAAGACTGTTAATGATCTGCCTAAAGATGATAATGGAAATCCTGACTTAAGCTTTCTTGATGATATTTTAACCCCGCCTAAAATGTCTCATAAAACAGCCGAGATCATTCTCAATGGTATTTGGAATACAATCAATGATGAAAGCACCACATTTGATTCAACTGGTGATTTGTTTGAATCAGTTGGTATCACACAGGATCTGTTTGAAGATGCATGTTCAGCATTGGGTAAGAAAACATCAGTAACACTGGAAAGACGGCCATGTGATATCTGGATAAATCAATACAATCCAGACTTGCTACGATGCTGGAATGCTAATATGGATATTCAATATGTTGTGGATGCTTATTCCTGTGTAGTATACATCATATCTTATATCAGCAAAGCTGAACGTGAAATGGGCATTTTACTCAGTCAGGCTGAAAAGGAAGCTCGCAGTGAGAACAATGCTGATGCCAAACATGCCCTGAAAAAAATTGGCCATGCATATCTGACTCACCGTGAAGTAAGCGCACAGGAATCTGCATACAGGGTTTGCAATTTGCATTTGAAAGAATGTTCTCGATTAGTTCAATTTATACCTGTAGGTACGGAAACTGTTCGTCTCAGTTTGCCAATTGAGACAATCAAGCAAAAATCATCATCAGGAGACATTAACGAAGAAGACATGTGGTCAACCAATATCATTGATCGTTATGTGAACAGACCAGTGGGGTGTGAGATGGATGAATTGTGTCTGGCTCAGTTTGCATCAGATTATCGGATTGTTCAGCCTTCAGAGATGTCTCGTGGTGATGAGTCCAAACGAAAGACACCACTTCTTGTACTTCAAAAAGGCCTTGGATATATGAAGAAAAGAACACGCAAACCAACAGAAGCAATTATCCGTTATCCAAGGTTTTCAAAATTTAAATATCCTGAAAAATACTATCACAGTATATTGCAACTGTTCTTACCTTATAGGGTTAATGTTCAGCTGAAACCAAATGCATTTGAATCCTTTGAACAATTTTATGAACATGGTTCTGTGAAGTGTGGCGGGATGGTTAAGCCTGTGAAAGCTATTGTTGATGAAAATAAACAGAAATATGAAAAAAATGCTGAAGAAATTGAAATGGCTGAACATATTTTACAAAATTCTGGACCATTGGATGATGCATGGGCTCAAATTTGTCCAGAGACGTAAGGGGAAAGGCAGGAATGTGAAGAGGTACTGCAGCCTTACAATGATTTTGATGATGAAGATGAGGGTGGGAATATTCCAGAGTTGGTGAGCAGTACCTCTTCATCATTCACAACAGAGACAGCTCAGTCATCATTGTCAAAGAATGAGCACAAGAGCTCATGCCATCACTAAACACACAACAGAGGAAAGTCTTTTTCACAATCCGAGAATGGGCCATTGCTAAGCGGAACAGACTTGAACCAGAGCCATTGAGAATTTTTCTGGAAGGCAGCGGTGGCACCGGTAAGAGCTTCCTCATTCGCACAGTCAGCTGGGAATCACAGAGACATCTTGCAAAGATTTGTGATAACCCAGATGATATTTCAGTTTTACTCACTGCACCAACTGGTGTTGCAGCATATAACATCAATGCGCAAACTAGTCACAGTGCCTTATGTATTGGTATTGATGCCTATTTACCATATATTCCACTTTCTGAAGAAAAAATCAATTCTCTCCGGTGCAAATTCAGAAATCTGCCACTTTTGATAATAGAGGAAATATCCATGGTTGATCATAAACTTTTGACATACATCCATGGCAGACTAAGACAAATCAAACAAACACCGGATGATGTACCATTTGGCAATGTTTCAGTACTTGCAGTTGGTGATTTTTATCAACTACCACCAGTAAAAGGAAAGCCTTTGTTTACTGAAACTTTAGGAATAGACTATTTTAATGACTTTTTTGTAAAGGCTGAACTGACGCAAATCATGAGGCAAAGCAATAAATTTTTTGCTGAAATGCTCAATCGTCTTCGAGTTAGACAAGGAAACACCCCATTTGAAGCAAAAGACATTGAGACACTCAGAAGCCGAGAGACTGGTGAGGAGGTCAACTGCATACATGTTTTCGCCACAAACAAAGACGTGGATGCATTTAATGTGAAAAAGTTGCATGAAGAATGTAACGATGTGAAAGAAATAAAAGCTGATGATCATTTTAAGCAAAAGCAGACTGGTGTAAAGTTGAAGAAATGTACTGCAACATTTGCATTGCCCAAAGTTCTAAGTGTTGGAATTGGTGCCAGAGTCATGTTAACAAGGAACGTAGATACATCAGATGGTCTTGTCAATGGGGTATTCGGCATAATTTCACATTTTCAATTTTCAGATAATGGCAATGACATTCAGACAGTTTTTGTTAACTTTGATGATTCAAAGATTGGAGAAAACTTACGAAAGTCAACACGCTTTCCCAATAATGTTACCACTTCCAGTACTCCTGTTGTCAGACAAGAAGAATCCTCAAAGAATGGGTCGGGCACCAGACACCAATTTCCATTAAAATTAGCTTGGGCGTGTACAGTCCACAAAACAGAAGGATTGACTTTTGATAATATAATAGTGTCCTTTGATGGTATCCGGACTCCAGGCCAAGCGTATGTTGCTCTAAGTCGTGTTACATCATTGGAGGGGTTAATCATCACACATTTAGACCCGGAGAAGATATTTTGCAATGACCAAGTTACAACTGCAATGTCTAAAATGAAAACCTTGTCATCTGAAAACGAATCTCCTTCAGTTACTCCCCATTTGATGCTAGTTTTGCACAATGTAGAGGGACTGCAAAATCATTTTAGATGCTTGAAGGAAGACAGCCGTTTTATCAAATCTGACTTAATTTGCCTCACTGAGACATGGATATCGACCCCTAATGTTCACAAAGATTCTTTGCAACATTACACATTCTATCACAAGAACAGAGAGTCGTCTTATGACACAAGTACTGACAAGTTTGCCGAGCTGAGACGACGGTTGCATGGTGGTGTAGGGATTTTTGTCAAAGATGGTATTGATGTACAGCTGATAGACCATCATGTGAATATGGAACATCTTTCGATGTATTTACCAGGAAAGAACATTGTTGTAGTTGCCTTATATAGACCACCAGCATATTCAATGTCTGCATTCAGAGCTAACTTGTCTGCACTGATTTCACATCTCACTGATCTGCATGATTGTGGCATGATTGTGATGGGTGATTTCAATGACAACCTGAGAACATCTTCCCATGTCAAAAATGTGATGGAAGAATTTGGTTTCACACAGCAAGTGTCAGTGGCAACAACAGAAGAAAACACAATCATTGACCATGTTTATACCAGAAACAAGTGTGTGTGAATATTTTACCAACTGGTTACAGCTATCATGAAGCAGTACAAGTAACTACACCTAACATTTAGTTTGACGTTTGAAACTTCTGCTTTTGATAGCATATGATTATACTCATTATTTACGGAAATGTATGCCAAGATTTCATTTTTTAAAAAGATTGATGTATATAGTTACATGTTTTCTTTCCAAAAGTCTCACTAGAGAGGTGGGACCTGTATAATCCCTTTCTCATGTGAAATCATAGCTGCAGAAGCAATGCAGAATACTGTTTTTTAGATCACAAGATTCTCATCAGTTCAATTGATGAATGTGTTTCCACATTGAATTTGTATCTTGCTAGTGTCAACCACAAATGACACTTTGTTTTTGATTTATACAATTGATACTAGTCATTTATCCACCTGCATGTAAGTGATATGATTAATGAACATAACTATTCCATGAGCCCTAAGTTTCTGACCACTTAGAGTCACTCTTTGTATGTAATCATTTTATTTGAAACAATCATTTTATAAGGGCTTCCGCATAGATGTATGTTCTTGCCTATGTTGAGAAAGTGCTTACTAATCACGTACATTTTTGTTAAAGGTGACTACATGTTATGTGCACGTTAATATCTGAAAAATCTCCATTCCTTGATAATAATGGAACCAAGCCCCCTTTGGGGCCCACACCCATTTTTTTCAAGGAACAAAAATTGAATTAAACTTTTGGACTTCTGGGGAACTCCCCGTTAAACAACTTTGATTAAGAATATTATCATATAAAAGTTATAGTTTTCTTTCTACAATTTTTTTGGTCAAAATTTGATTTTTTTGGTGAATTTTGTGAGAAACTATTAATCAGAAAACTTTGTGGTCAGCATAAGAAGTTGAACTACAGGGAATTCAATTTTACACATGTAATTTTTCTCAAACTGGTTTTGAGTCATCTGCCCTTAAACAATACCACATACAGTGAATTTGGGGAAACATGGATTTTAGCTGTTTTCACGATGACATTTCCCTTGTATAGTGTACAAATGATATTTCAGAAGAGAATGAAGTCTTTTACTCTATGATATGTGCGGTTTGAGTCAAAGCGAGGTCTGTGTCAAGGCGGAAGTCTTGAAGACCGTAAGTGTTCACGCGTGAACCCTAGTTTCATATTAGTCTCTTTACAATGTGCTGCAGTTGGTGCGAATGCCACAGTGCTGCATGTCTAGTTGGGAGAACCATGGTGAAGGTATTGCGGGAGATTACACTGAGATTACAGGAAACATCAGCTTTATGTTGCATACAGGTTCACAATGAAAGAAATTGCATTATATTAGACTGTAAGGTCAGACATAAACAGATGGCTCAAAAACTCAGTATTTTTTCTTTAAAGAGGACTTTAGGCAGTATAAGTCAGTAGAACAAGAGTAAATCGTACAAAGTTTTACATTAAATGACCTCTCTGCACTGGCTGGTGGGAACAGGTCGTTATCAAAAAGAGAGTGCTGTACTTTAGATATCCTAATCTTGACACAGTTCCTGCGCAAACACGGTGGACTTTCTCTGTCTGGTTTTGTGAATCCTCACAATGAACTTTCTGGCAAATGGCAGGAGAGTGGTCCACTGCCTAAAGAGGAAACCTGAATTTTGGATGCAGCCTGAGCATTGACCCACGTATGCGAGTGTGTGTCCCCTGCAGGTACAGGTGTCCCCACTGCCGAATGATTGGGGTGCGGACATGATAAATCGTGCCAAGCGGTCTCTGCTGCGGCAGTGGAACACCCTTCGGCCAGTGGGAGCCAGCTGCCGAGAGCACTCAGAGTGTGGGACTGAGTACTGCAAGTGAGTGTAGTGCCTCAGAAACACTGATATGTAGCTGAACGAAGGAAATGAGCAGTTAACCCTACTGGAAACCACAGATACAGCAGGGTGTCATTTCTAGAAATGTCTTCGTGCACTGCTTTCAAGCAACAGCCATGACCTCTACATGACTCCAGTGATACAAAATGAAAACTAATTCAGCGAGAACATTGGTGCATTTTGGCCTCCCTGGAAAACAACTTTTTGAAAAGCTAATAATGGTTTTTATGCCCTTTATTAACGCGTAATAAAAATAACCTTCTCTTAAATGCACACACTGCATTGATGAAGGAAGCCATGATTCCTTAATCAGAGAATGGCTCTTATACTAAATGCTGATCCATGAATCACAACTAATTGGGGTTACTCATATTGTAGATGATTCATCTTCTGTATTATCCAGAAGATATAAATACATTTTAAAGAGATTATTCAATACAAATGGATAATATAATTGGTGGGGAAGCATATTTAAGCACTCAACACAGCCTGAAAGCACTGTAAAAAAAAGTTTGCATTTGCATATGTGAATGTAAAGATATTTATGTAGTTATTCCTCAATTACAAAAAAAATCTTTACTGGATATTTTTAATCACAACCCAATTCCGAAATAGTTGAGACAAAGTGTAAATTGAGAATAAAATCAAAACGCAATGACTTTCAAATCACGCCAGCCAGTATTTTATTCACAACAGAACAGAGATAACATAGCAAATGTTAAAACTAAGATATTTTACAATTTTATCCAAAAAAATTAGCTCATTTCAAATTTGATGGCTGCTACAGGTCTTAAAAAAAGTTGGGACAGGGGCCTGTTTACCACGGTGTTGCATCCCCTCTTCTTTTTAACACAGAGTGGAGGCGTCTGGGCATTGAGGAGACCAGTTTCTTGAGTTTAGCCATTGGAATTCGATCCCACTCTTGTTTAATACAGGCTTCCAGCTGCTGGAGAGTTTTGGGTCTCCTTTGACGGACTTTTCGTTTAATT
>JAQFJB010339192.1:0-15353 GCA_029874875.1 Naso minor
ATAGTCTAGCAATATTCTAGAAAGATCTACAGGATTCCTGGGTAATCCCGCCCCCTCCAGGCAGGAAAATGCCAGAAACTTCCAGTAAACACGAGTGAAATTACAGTAGGTCACATTTTGCTAGACACACCAACAGATGGAGCCAAATTAACACAATAAACAAATCACTGACTAGTCATAATGGGCATTTAAATAATGCATAAAACCTCTCCATTTACAAATGCTTTTCAGTGCTTCAAAAAATTGCTCATACATAACAAAATCCTGCATTTAAATTAGGAGTGAACTCATCCATAAAACCATGTTCCAGCTTGGTTTGCTTGCGAATATTCAATAACTGATCCTGGTCTGCCATCTAGTGATAGAATATTGTAACTGCGTACATAAATCTGCTGCTCAATGTCCGCCGGCATCAACATCTATCTGAAGATACCCTGCCAAGCACCGTTCTGAACACGCCAAATCCAGATAATCCTTATGATGAATTACATTCATATTTTAATTTGTAACGAGTAACAAAGTGGCCAGTGTCAACGTAACGAAATGAAAGTATACTTTTTTATCTTTTAAATGTAGTAGAGTAAAGGTAAAAGTCAAAACTCAAAGTACAAATCCTCAAAAAAAAAACTATTTAAGTAGGCTACTGTAACGAAGTACATGTCCTTCGGCAATTTTTCGAGCTTTAAGCCCTGTGTGCAATGTGCGAAAAGGACTGTCTCCGAAAAGAAAAATCTGCCTCTGATTATCTCTGTCATAGATCATACAGAAGAAAATTGACTCCGGAATAAAAGAAAAGTCACTCGTAAGCCTGCTCAGCAATTTGAATGGCATTTGGCAAGCTTTGCGTTGAGCAAAATCCTCAACTTGTCTTGAAATTTATACAATAGCCGCGGTCGTGATCATTATTTATGTCAAAGCTTGATCTGGCTTGATTTGTTAACGGCTGGTTGAATTGTTGCTTATGGAAGGGTCACTCGTGGTTCGGCAACTGCTTGAAGCCAAATGAACTTAGTTTTGATTGCTTCGTTACCCTCTCATCCTGTTCTTTCTTTTCTTTTTCGACGACTGCTTTCATGTTTGAATGGAATGACCGCTCCTGAGTTTGCAAAATGTGGCTAATAATGTTCAGATTTTGCTCTTGAACTATCAAAGGTTACAGACGTTAACCTGATCCCACGATCAAATCTAATGCAGAGTTGACACTGGACAACACATTACCCAGCAATCATAACACATTTGCATGTAGCATGAAAGGAAAATAACAAATAAAATAAGAAAATTGTTGATTTTATTGATAGTCTTTAAAACGTGTGTAGACTAAGCACGTAAGTTTGTGATAAAATACAATGAATGATTGTTAGAAAAAAACCCATGATTGAGATGAGTTTGAAGTCATGAGGTTTTATATGATGAATTTCACATCCATCGATCGGTACCATTACAAGAATCTCTAGCCATATCAGCTTTCTTCCGGTGAGTTTGTACAAGGCTGTACATGTGTCTCCAATGAAACGATAATGAGAAAATAATACATGGAGGCAATAGGGAGGTCCCATCGGCCATGCGCCCTGCGGCAGTCGCTCTGCTTATGACCCGTCATTAACCTCAATCTCAGGGACAGCAGGATTTTACAGATCTGAAGAATAAGCGCCTCAACAATTGAAGAACGCAATGGAAAAATGATCAGAGTCACATTTTCATGTTATGGAGAAATGATGAATTAAACATTCAAAACGATCTGAGAAACAAAGCACTGAAAAAATATGCAAAAATATAAAATATATAAAATAAAATAATTGATAATATTATTATATTATAATCATATATAATGTATAAAATATATAAAATTGCAAAATTTGGACTAATCATTTTTCCTTTGTGGTCTTCAATTATTTTAATTACTTCCCTGCAAGAAAAGTTCCAATTTAAGGGCATATGAAATTTTACTCTGTTCACTTCCCAGAATTGATCTTACAAAACCAAGAAGTTGGGAGCCAGAAGAATAAGATTGTGAATTACTGGTGCAAATTTTCAATGTCAGCACCCTGCAGAAAACTGCTCATATTCTGAGGCGATCATTCCAAGTGTCCAATGGAATGTGAAGTGTGCGCGGTTGTCTTGGCAACGAAGATGCCAGCTGGGATAGATTGAAAAATTCTTTCTGCGCCCCAGAATTCTCTTTGCAGATTAACCTGGTTGCCAGTGCTTGTGAATAAAAACATAAACAATTAAAAACATCGAGTAAACCTGTGCCTAGAAGCGTATATATTTAATAATCCAAAACACTGAATTAACTGATCATTTACTTCCAAAATACTTGAAAATAAACAATAATAATAATTTACGAATCGTTGCTGTAGCAACCATAAAAATACACATAACATCAGCAAGATAAATAGCTCACTTATAGCCAGCAAATGTCTGTATTTAAAAGTTGTTATGAATACTATAACAACAGCATTTTTCGATTCTGTTATATCATTGCTAGTCGTGAATGTGATATTGACTTATTAGTGACATTGCGGTTTTGATTGACTTGAACTGATTATTAATTTGCTTATTGTAAAGAATTTTTGTCGAGAAAATATACATTTATGTGGCCTAAAGATGCCATCCAACATCTTTTTACGCTGGTGGCTGTTTTTTCTACTTTCTTCCCATTTCCATCTGCTAACTCTGGGGAGAATTTCCAACTTTGGTGAGTTGAGTGAATTTATTCAGATTTCAGTTTGAAAGCTGATATCCTCGTTATTTGTCTAATTTGCCTGAACATTTGATCTCTGGGCCATGAGTTTTCTGGTTGGAGGCTGTTTAAAGAAAGGCCTTACGTGGGTTTATCAAGTATTAACCTTAAACAGAAAAAGTAAAGTTGAAATCAGTGGCGGGCGGTGGACGGAAAACCGTGGGGGCGGAAAACATCCCTTGAAACGAATAAGATTAGTGATCCGATTTCAATCATTGTTCTTGGTCAACACGTTAGTATCCCTTACAATGAAATGTTTAGGCGAGCGAATAATAAATTTTATTAAAATGTTTAATTCACATGCATAAATAGGCAACTCTTCACGAAAAAACCACTGTGGATTTTCCCCGTTAAATTTTGTCACATCCTAAGCAAGTGGTCAAACCTGTGCGGAACGATTGTGTAATTGACCAAGATTGAAATGCGCTCTTTTTTTTGCGTTCAACTGATGCTAACGATTTCGTTTTAACGAAAACAATTAGCTGCACGTGAGACGGGAGAGTTAAAGTGTCTTTTACCAGGGAAATGGCCTGAAAACAGATCAAGACTAACAAGCAGTTTAAAGGCATGTTTATCGCCCTCCTTGTTCTCCGCCCACCGCCCGCAACTGGCTGAAATAAATTTGTATGATGCTACTTAATACAATCTGATGGCAGTAAATTGGACAAATAATCAAAGAATATTGTTTTCCTTGTTTTAGGAAATTTCTTTGTTCTAATAAATTTGAGTATGAGTTCAGCTATAAATTCTTGTGCAACTTTATTGTCTAATAATGGTCCATTTAAATTGCAGACCATCCATAACTCATCCTTATTGGTTCAAGATATTTGCCTCCCCGTCAGCAATGACAGGGGTTGAGTTGATTTTATTTATTTATTTTTAAAATGTTTGTAAAAACACATTTACAACATTTCCTCCCAGGAATGATCTGAAAAGAAAAGAAAATATGGCGTACTCTGAATCGTGATTTAAGTTATTTTTTAACTGTAATCAAATTATTTCCTTTTTTACAGGGCTTAATTCCCACATGATTCCTTCTGGCCTCAATGGAGCATTTCCTTTGGTGTCTGACTCGGTACCTGAGATGTGGTTTTTTCAAGGCTTTATTTTTAATGACATCAAATGTTTATCTTGTATGACGGAGTCACGCAAATAGAAACAGTTTGTGTTCATACGCACCCAGTTTTGTGATGAAAGCTATCACTGTGTATTTTATTTGCCTTAGGGATAACTAGTTGATTTCCTTTCATTGAAACTTGAAAATACAGGAGTGAAAACTGACTGCCTGGGCTGTTTCTATTAATCTTATGCAGCTCAGCACCCACCTCCCAGACGGCTGGAGACCGTACCCTGTTCTGGAGGACGTCACCACACTTGTGCTCTGCATTGCATGGGTATCGATAATGTGGAGGACAATACAAAGTGTATGCTGCTCTTTTGCTAAATGTTTACAGATGGAAAACTGACTCAAAGTCTTTCTCCATGTTCTTATCCATGACTACTATATCATAACTTGTTTAGATAGTCCTCATCAGTGTCTTTGCTTGTTTTGAAGTTAATAAGTGTACTGACACCCTCTCTCTTTGTTGTGCTCAGGTGATTATCAGGATATGCCAATGTAAGTTTTACAATGTGCACAACGTTGTAGATTTAGTACCTCACGGGATTATTCCAAGTTGCCTGCACTAAACTGTTGATTTTGATTTTGCCTGGGATTTCATTATGCTCAGGGGCCGAAAACAAAGTGAGTCGACTGTCTGCGGAGAGACTTGCTGCCCTGACACAAGTTCCGGATCAGCCGAAAACGGTGGGTCTCAGGATCTCCATTTGCTGGAAGACATTTGGCGAACAAAGATTTTCATTCTTTTCATATCATTTAAAAAACCGAATATTTGGTGACTGATTCTGATCGCGCTATTTACTGTTTTAAAAAGTCATCATGCAAGGTCCGTGAGCCGATAGCTGAGGCTTCAGCGAAGACAACCGCCGGACGTGAAGTTCAGCTGCACCGGGGGGCGAAAAGCCTGGAACCTGAGGCAGAATTCATCAACACCACCCTGAAGATGGCTTACAGACAGTTTCTCAGGAGGGAAAGCTTTCTCCAGCAGTAAGAGTCCAGCTTTTGAATCTATTGAAAGCTTTTCAAACTCTTTAAGCTCAGGATAATAGCAGGAATAAGGGGAAATGATTTTATAATAATTTGTCTTGCACTGCTATTGGTCAGTCTCAAAAAAAATTTATCTGACAAAATGTCTTCACATTGTATCATAGTGTTTGATTGGTCCAATCTTATTCTTTTTTTCTCAAACAGTTTAATTCTGTCCAAAACTGTGTTGAAGGATGCGTACAGCAGTTGAGAAAAAATGAGCACATTCAATGCATTAAAATTTGAGAATAATGTCGGTCCATGCTGTGGTCCTTGTCTCATACAGGAAACTTACTGAGGAGACGGCGAAGATGAAACGAGAGTGTCAAGACCTCGACAAGGAGATGACCACCCTCGAGATCCAGCTAGAGAGGAACACGATTCTCTCTCAAGAAAAGGAGACGGCCTTACTGCAGTAAATATCACGTTAATTTCTCATGTCAACAGTGGACTTTGAGGTGACGGTCATTTTCATCAGGTCCCGGACAAGGCTGGTGAAGCAATTTAAGTTCACTCTGATTTTCAGCTTGCACATTGTCCTCACTAACACATCAAACAAGATTATCTAACATCACCATACAACGTTATGTGTGCTGTACTTTCATTATTTTTTCTACTAAATTTCATGGGTCGAATCTAAATTATGAACACGTACATTGACAGTAAATAATATCAGTGAAAGAATTGTGTGCTGAAGGCCTTTCAATGCCCCATTGCATTGCCTCTGGTCTCTGTCTTGAAGGAAACTTTCTCAGGAGGAAGTTCTACGACATGAATTGGAGGCGAAGTTGAGGGAACTCAACAAAGAAAAGGAAGAAACGCAGAGGGCAAATGAGACTGAGGTGACCGAGTTTAGCAAAAGCTACCGTTGCTGCTCTCCCATGTCAGAAACACCTTTCAGTTCCTCTGGACTTTTAAAATCTTTCCTGCATTTTGAAAACTCCTGCAATTTTCAATTTGTCCAACTTAGATCCAGGACTGTCTGAACCAACTGAAAGACACAGAAAAAATGCTGTATGCCGTCAAAATGGAGAATGACAAGCTGAAGGTATGTAGTTGGTCTGGGTTTCTAGCCCACTGATCAACAGACGGTAGATGCTTTAAAAAACACTGTTATGCATGTCCTGACTGATCAGGTCAAACACACAGAGTGCAGGGACTCATGGGTAAACTATTTCGTATTCAAGAACACCTGCGAGACCTTCCGGTCTGAGGCGACAAGTATGGCCGAGGAGATTCTCGGGATAAAGGCCAAAATGGAACAGGAGCGGAACGACCATCACGTCGAGATCGAGACCCTTCAGGACAAGACGGATAAGATAGCCGCCATGATGCAGGAGATGGAGGCCAACTTCCTGCAGTATTTATCCAGAAAAACTCTTATTTTGAAAAAGCCTCACGCCAATACAGTTTAAAAAATTTTGTTTTGCTGTTTTGACAATTTTAGGTGCAGTAACAGAGGGCAGTCAAATCTCAGATTTTCACAGATCTGTATCAGAGCACATGTACTGAACTGTGACCTGTAGTTAGTACGGTGCTTGCAAATGTCACACACGCATTGTAGGAAAAGTTAAAATACAAGAATTTGGTTGTAGCGTGTGAATTCCATCACGTCTCATCAAAGATGAATGCTGTTCATGCTTGAATGCTGTTCAGAGTAAGTGTGATTTAGGATTAAAATTATGAGTTTTACAGAGGAAGGTTATAGCAAATCCCTCTGACTCTAATTTATAGAAAACTTGCCGAAGAAGAGGCTAAAACCGCTCGGGCCGATGAAAAATCAGCAAAATTTAAGGAGGACTTATTGGAAGTGACAAAAGAGAGACAGCAGTTCCTGAAGAACGAGGTGAGCAAATGAATTTAATTGTGGTGTAATTGTCCAGTAATATTGTGATATTTATTCCATGTACTCCTGTGTAAGGGTGACTTAGTTTTTTAATGTTTGTAATTGACATTTTGATGTAATCGGGGGAAAAAAAACAGCTAGTTTAATGTGCTCTCTTCATGGACAGTGTAAACGCCGGGAATATTTTCTCACAGTCGTACTGTACATGTAATCTCCTCACGGCTTACGTTGTGACTTTCAATTGTATGAGTTTTGTGTGTGTTAATTAATTGATGCCCATCCATCCAGTGAGTTCACTGTTTAAGCTCTCTCTCTCTCTGTTTTTGTAGATTAAACGCCATCAGAGACGAGCGCAGGATAATTTTGTGAGATTCACATTAAAAATCACATTGTCTAACCTAGTTTGCTACGTCATGGAAAATTGTTCATCGTTCCACTTTCCTTTCTGTGGCTGCAGATGGCTTACTGTGACGCTGAAGAGCAGCTGACCTGGGAACAGCGGAAGACAGCAGACCTTCAGAGGAGGTGGGAGAAATTGGTGAAAAAATGCTGCCACAAATACTGGGGGATGGAAAAATAAATTACTCTAAATCAGAACCAGTTTGATTAAAAGGGTGAATTCTGTTGCCAGATTGTTTGTATTCATGCTTTATTATTGGCAGCTTTTTTTTTTTCTTGAGTAATGAAGGCGTAGTGATTCTATCAACTTTGTTATTTTTTATGGAGATTTCATATTCAGATTTTTGGACCATTTTGGATAAAATTTTTTTAAATGCTGGACCACAGGAAACAAAACAAGACCAATGCATCCTTTAAGTGGGAGATTAAGGGGAAATTCTTAAGTAGGAGATTAAGGGATCAGATTTTCTTTGGCGCAAGCCGTACAAACATTATATCTCCGTCCAGGAGATACGTTTTATTGCACGTCTATTCCTCTTCCATGATGTAATGAGTGAACATGTCCAACTTATGTGATGACTTTACGTAGCAAGAATGAGTTTAAAGAAAGATAAAAGATCTGCTGTTTGACGTAATAATTATTCAGTGTCAGCATTGCACTAATTCTTTTGGAATTGGCGTGATTCATGACAGAATAACTTAATCCCTGTTGAGTTTTTTTTTTTTTCTGACTGTGTATATTGGTTTTCAGGTTGGAAGAACTGAAGGAGAAATTGGCCAGATATGACAGGACACCCTCCCATGGGAAAGGTGAGTCCTGGGCGTTGCTAATTAGCCCCTGTTTTTAAACGCAGGGCCCTGTGGTGACACACCATGTACAAGTACATACTGTGATGCTAACAATGCTACAGAACGTTCACATAACGTTGCTCATAGGTTGGATAACCCAGGTGTCACTGCAAGCAATAATATAATAATCAGGCTGGTCCAGTATGGCAGTTGGTCTTTCCTTGTTATTAAGTATAATTCATATAAGTGTCATTTCAATTTAGATTACCCAATACTATAGTGCCTTCTTCCTGGTAATTTCTTTCATCTACTACTTCCAGATGGCTCTACTGAGGGTGCTCATCAGGACACTGAGAGATCGGTGAGTTTATAACGGATTTATTTTGACTCCGTATCTGTGCATATCGCTGTGATGAATTCAACTTATTCATCATAACTGCTGCTGTATTATATTTGATGGTGCTGTCAATGTTTGATCCAGAATTTTATTCGATGTGTTTGTGGGATATTGCGCAATTTTGACGCTAAATAGCAGTTAAATGTTTCATTTCAAATCCTCAGTTGATTCATTCGTTGAAACGCTAACACGAATCCTCCTCCCTCTGCTCTCATTGAAAGGCTACGAACCATCACCGCAGGCAACAACACGAGAGCAAACCTCCCGTCAGAGCCCACAGGGGACAACAGAGATATTTTAATTGATAAGACTAACATTAACCAATGTTATTTTTTACATGAATGGCTTTTTCTGGGGTGGAAAATGTTTTTCTTTTTCCAGTATTTCAATTATTTTTGTAGAATGTGGATTAAAGTTCTTTTGGTGTTTTTAAGGATGTAAAGGGATATGCACTGAAATTTGAAACATTTATGAAAGACGCATTGGAAAAATGTTTTTTTTTTGAGAAATTAGAAAAGAGAAACTTTTTTTTTGTATCTTGCAAGGTAAATACACAAGTTCTCTTCAGTAATGCACTGTATGAGACCAGAATAGGAACCACAGGATCCGGCGGGGCCAATAACTGTCATTTCAGGTGAAATAATTCAGTCCATAACAGCTTAGGTTTTTGTCCACCGGTGAATGGAAAAACTGTGGAGGTTTTGGTCTTGGATGAGCAAGATGCACAGTCTTTAATATTATAAGGAAAAACATTTTTTTTTCAAACCAAAAAGCTTCACTTTCTTTTTTGAAGAAAAGTAATACCCAAAATCCATGATCGTGTTTCTGTAAGGATTAGGAATCACAAATATAAAGTGTATTTTAAATGATCTTTTAATGTTCCAGCCCCTATTTCTTCCTCTCTCTTTTCTATTGGATGCCAGTCCACTTCCTGGAGGAAGGGTGTCCTCTATGTCTTCAATGAAATTTGTATAATAGTACTTGGCAACACCAATGAAATTCCTAATGTTAGTGACTGAGGGAATTGTCCTATCTGTAGTGTTTCGCTCTGCCAATGACACCGTGCCGATTACAGAAATCTTTTTACATCTGTTGCCATATGTTCAAATGCTACTATCTTAATCATTGTGCAAAATTTTACTTTCATATTATGAACGTTCTCTGGACTGCAGAAGTTCGCCCTTTTTAATTAACTTTTTTTTCCAGTATTTTGGAGCCCTTGTAATTTCATAAGTACTGGAGATATTCCCATGAAATTTTCAGGGATGAGAAACACATTTGAGCTGTGCAAAAAACTGCAACCAAATCAATTTTACCTTTGCAGGAGTCACAATCTAAAGCCAAATTCTTGTTATTGTAGCAAGACTTTTTTCTATAAACAACTTTGAGCATCAAAATCAATTGATATATTAAAATTCCATCGGCAAAACTGCACCAATTTCATGTCAATGGCATATATTAATAGAAACAAGTATTGGCACTGTGAATGTGTTTTCTGATAATTCCCCAGAGAGGACAGAGAAAAAAGTTCCTTTTTCCATATATTTACAAGGTTCATATCACCATGAGCGATTGGTTGTTGGTCAAAACAAGTTAAACCACATCAAAAAGGTCTCATTTTTATTGACATTTTGATACCCGGCTTATCTTCAAATATAGGTATACTTTGATACAAAATAGAAAAGTTGAGATTCTATTTACTCAAGGAATTAAAACCTTTGACATAGGCATTAAATCGGTGCAGGTTTGCTCATGAAATCTTAATGTTTCTCATGATTTTGATACTCAGAGTTGTTTATAGAAAGCAAATTGTGCTGAACAATACCAAGATTTTGGCTTTAGATTGTGACACCTCCACCTATTTGTATCTTATTTGCCAAATTACTGCCAACATAATGGTTTACCTCTTAAAATTCAAAACTGGATTAATAATAGTTTGTTGTCATTGCAATAAGTATGTATTTGCTTTGAGAAAAATTTGAAAAAATGTAACTTGTTGCTATGGCAACCGTTATGTTGGCAATACTTTGCCAAATCAGACAGAAATAGCTTTTTATTGGCATGAAAGAGCAGTGTGGTACCAGTGAGGATTCTTCCAGTAAATTCTTTGACCATAAGTTACCTTGCAATACGACAAAATAACAAATTTAAAAAAAAATCAAATTTTCTCAAAAATTTCTCGACTGTTGTTTTTTACTTTCTTCAGTGTCAATTCTGATGGTTAGGACTACAACACTGCACAGATCTCACCTGAATATCTTTTTCTGACTTTTTCTGGGTTAAAACCCAGTGTGATAGAATTCAAGAAAACTTTCAAAAAATGTTTTGACCTTGGCACTGGGGTGTTTCTTAATATTAAAGAAAGATAAGAATTTTCAGATGATGGGTGGTTTTTGTAAGGAAAAGTCTTTCCTTGCTGAGGGCTGAATATCTGCAAAATTACACACCAAAACTTTAATGCTTTGGATTCCCGGTGGACAATGCCCACAACTGTTATAGAGAGAATGGTCTCACTTTACATGACTGTTATAGACCTATAAAGGCTGCCCAGTGACTTGCCGATGAGCAGCCACAAGAGCTAAGAGCATTACCTGCCCCATTATTAGTTATTTATTCATTTTTAGTCCTCAATTGACAAATTTAACAAGACATCACAGGGTAACCCAGAGCAGCAGTGGCTGCCCTTTCATCCACCACAAAGCCGTGCGGAGTTCAACTCGGACGCAATCATTACCTTTCATTTCTCTCAAAAACATATATTTTTTGTCTCCGAGTTTGAGTATTTGACTGTTGAATCACACATTGAATTTAGCTGTTGTTCCAAACACATGTGCGTGTGCGTGTTTTAGTCATTTTTTGTCAATTGACTTCCATAGATTTGCACTTTTGCTGTCATAACTCCAGCTAGTTCAATGTAAACATTTTGAGTTGTCAGTTAACTGCATGTGCTGTGCAAAAAAACAAGTGAAAATGTTGTTATTTGAATTGACCAGAATCTTTATATGTAGATTGTAAAGATCATAAATGAAAATAGCACTTCCAACAATTGTTTTCAATTTGGTAAAATTGTTTTCAGAATGTAAATATTGTAAATAGAAGAAACTGTTAATTGAAACTTGATTTTTGACAAATACTTAATTATAATCAATTTATTTGTTTGTGCACTGGTCTCCATCTGTTTTGTCCATGTTACATTTACATGTTTGGTAGCGAGAGGGAACTATCTTCATTCATTCATCATGTGGCTTGATAAATATGGATATTGCTAGAGAACACTTCAGCTGTTTTTGGAGCAAAGGAACGTGCTTCGTCTCTGTGTTCTATTGTAATTTACATACTACTTAAATTCACGAACTCCAAGACCTCGGTCTTAGAGGGTACATTTGCCTGCTCATTGTATGACTCTGCATCAGTAATTATCTGGGTTGGCATAGACAATTGGCTTTGGCTTGTACAGTACATCCTACAATCATTACAATCATGGGTATTTGTGTCGCACAAGGTGAATGATCAAGTGCCTCAGGGGTGCATAATCCTAACTGAAGTGTAAGTCAGTTTAAAACCCCGATCTGTATTTGCACTTTTTCGAGGCTGTAGTGAACATTTTCCTATCAAATCGTCAGTTCCTGAGTAATCGCACTGCTATCTCTTAAAGTGCTGTCAAAGTTATGTACAAGTCCGTTCCCTCTTAGCCATTACTACCACAAAATTTTCATTTTATGAACACCAGTGTACAACCCCATTTTCGAAAAAGTTGGAACCCAGCATAAAATGTAAATTTAAACAGAATGCAATGATTAGCAAATCATTTAAACTGTACATTTCGTTGAAAATTGTACAAAACAACATATGAGATTCTTAAACTGAGAAATGTAATTTGTTTTTGAAAAATATATGCTGGTTTTTAATTTGATGCAACACACTTCAAGGATATTGGCACCGGGGCGTGTTTACCTTTTTCTTGCATCACCTTTTTTTGAGAATATCTCAGTTGCACAACACTTGGCAGCCTCCATTGTCATATTTTTTGCTTCATAATGTGACACATACCGTTGGATTCATTATAAGAAGGGCGTAAGTGACATTTGACAAATTTTAGCTCAGAGCCAAAAAACGCCCGAACCCAGGTACCTGTTAATATTAGCTAGGCCGGAGAAACGACAGCATCAGTTACAGATAGAACAGGTGGGCTTTCAAAAACTTATGTCAGCTTATAATTTATCATTGTAGTTATACCGATTCACAAATTGATGCATCGGACAAACTCTTGCTTACAGTAGCCATGTCATTTCATTTATAACCTCCTCACCAGAGTTCCGGTGTCCGGGTGATGTGACAAGCTGTCCTGATTCCAACAAACGTGGCTCATCACCAACAATGTAAACATCTGATCTTTTCAAGCAGATATTGTCGTTCAATTTTTTTTATTCATTTTTCGAAAATTACCCAAAAATGTGTCCAGGCAGTCGACTCCTCATGGGCATTGGCTGTGCCACCAAGTGTTTTCTTAGCCTTTAAAATCCAAATATGGTTGAGAAGGTAGGACTTCCACCCCAATAAGAAGCGATCTCACTGAATATCAATCCTGCCGAAATCGCTTCTGTTAGCGACAGTAGATTTTTGACAGGCTGAAGCCAATGGTACTGGTGCTGCGCAATTAAGTTATAGAGCAGCCATATTTTAATGCTGTGAGAGATGCAGCGGCGGAGCTAGGCTCTCACCCCAGAGGGGGCGAAGTATTATCAAGGGGCCCCTCAGTGTCATTCCAGTCAACTGTAAAATAACAGATGGGTCTGTATCTTATTCTATCCAACTCAAATCGTCACTTAATGTGCTAGGCAAATTTATGTTTAAGAGAAATGCTGGTTCTTAGGGAAGAGGGAGAAAAAAAAGTTGCCAGTGTTTTGGCAGCAAAAGCATTTAGGGTATGGTTGCCAGACGTCTGCTAAACCAGAATGGTAATTTTACTTTTTCAGTCCTCGCCAAAGGCTTGGAACATAGTCATTTTAATTTATTCCAAGCCTTCCATGAGGTAAAAGTGAGAATTATTACTGGAGTTTAATTAATCTGTAATGTCGGCAAAGCTCGATCCTCCTTGTTTTTTATTTTTTATTTTTTGCCACTCGCCAGTCGGGATTGTGACAGAAAAAAGTCACTAGCCCTCAGAAGATTTTACAAGCCCGACTGGAATATTACATGAAACTTATTTGCACAGGTACAAGCTTTATTCAAACACGACACTGCCCGGCCAAAAAAGTCAACTCTTGGGTTTAACTAAACAAATAGGTAAAAGCCTTCCATCGGATAATTACTGCAGTGATTAATATGCTTCAGCTGGTAACAAGTTATTAAAACCCAACTGATGCAGTTAGTGGCTTCTCATTTTTAAGCAACGATGTCCGATCATAGGCTATCCTGTGGCCATGGAAAAGGTGTTGTGATACTGTGTTTCAGAACAATCAAATTATGGGCCTACATCAAGCAAAGAAAACAACTGAGGAGATTACTGAAACTACTGAAATGTGGTTAAGAACTGCAAACAAGAGTTACAAATTTAAATTTGGTAAACATTTCGAACCTTACTTTTTTGCCAAGACAACGGCCACTGGCGTATTCAATGAGTGTAATCATATACCTGAACAAAAAAGAGAAACGTTATGTTACTGTAAAGAACACTGGAATAACAACGATGATCTTTAGAAAATAGGGATTTTAATTTTTAGTGCTGCTGTACGCTGTAATAGCATTTAACGGCAGTCGCCCTGTTTCTGATGACATATCGGGTTGCAAGGGCATGTGCAGCTTATGCATTTGCAATATGAAATATTAATATTAAATTCTAAGCACCTTTCTCACTAATAACCCCCCGGCAAAAAAAAAAAATAAATATTGGCACCCCCTTTTAATATTGTTCTGGTAGTAAAAAGCTGACAAAAGTGGAGGTATGATACATAAGTCTTTCAATTAGTTTTATAAATATGGCCTAAATATAGGCTACCCAAAGACACAACAGATCAATGGAATCATAATTTGCACACAACGGCCATCCATCCTCATTTCTTACCCGCTTTTCTCCTCTATAGCAATAATTGGGTTAGTTAAAACGTCCGAAAGCTTGCATTTTTGTGCAACTGCCTCACTAGTGCATTATCTGACATCAAGGGCTGGGCATGAGTGACATCAAAAAGCACAGGACAAGACCGATGAAAAATTCAATATTTAACGATATGTAAATATTTTAAAAACAATTCCACCGTGTCTCGTAAATTACTTTAAAGTTGTTTTCAACAAACCTTATAGCTTGTCTTATAGTTAATCAATATAGGACTGCATACATCAGACATTGTACAGTAATCAGAGTTGAATAGTCACTTGCTATTTTACACATTCAGCTATTGAAATCATTAGTATTGAAGAGGCCTGATTGTCCCGTGTTAAAATATAGCATTTAAACTGTAGTGCAATAAATACTCAGAGGATTAACTTAACTAAAAGTGTCAATATCACAATGTAAATGCTTTAATAAAAGTAGAAATCCTGCATTTAAATTAGGAGTGAACTCATCCATAAAACCGTGTTTCAGCTTGGCTTGCTTGTGAATATTCAATAACTGATCCCGGTGTGCCATATAGTGATAGAATATTGTAACTGCGTGCATAAATTTGCAGCTTCATGTCCGCTGGCATCAACATCTGTACAAAGATACCCAGCAGTGAACCATTGTTCTTCTCGAACACGCCAAATTCAGATGACTCTTAAATGATGAATTGCATTAATATTTTAATTTGTAAAGAGTAACGAAGTAGCCAGTGTCAACGTAACAAAATGAAAGTGTACTTTTGATCTTTTAAATGTAGCATAGTAAAAGTAAAAGTCAAAACTCAAGTAAAGTAGAAATCCTCAAAAAAACCTACTTAAGTACTGTAACGAAGTACATGTACTTTGGTTCTATACACCTCTATCACAAAGTGCGTTAGGACGGAACTAATTTTTTTGGACAACCCCCCCCCCAAGGTAATTTCATTTTTCCGGC